>ML997693.1:1676558-1695778 GCA_010365825.1 Otus sunia | reverse complement strand
CTGAGGAAGGATTTCTTTGCAGAAGGGGCTGTTGGGCGTTGGAATGGGCTGCCCAGGGCAGGGGGGGAGTCCCCATCCCTGGAGGGGTTGAAGAGTCGGGCTGACCCAGCGCTGAGGGATCTGGTGGAGTTGGGAATGGTCAGTATTAATTTAATGGTTGGACTGGAGGAGCTTCAAGGTCTTTTCCAACCGAGATGATTCTATAATTCTGTTTTTCACTTTTAGTGAAAATACCATAGAGGAATTTAATATCACCTGTACGGATCTGGTAAAACCCACCCCTGCCTCAGTCTGCCTCCTACAGCTGATGGTGTTTGACAGGTCGGAAGAAACAAGAGAAAAGAAACCCCACAGTGAGGAAATTACAGCATAACCCACTGGTGAGAGTCCCAGGGAGACAGGCAGAGCCTTCACATACATCACTACCCACCCCCAGAGCAAAATGTCTCTTCACCATAAGGATCCCCGAGTTAGTCCCAGCGACAGGCGCTGGGCTCAGCTGCTCCTCACCCAGCAATCCCGGGCTCCTCTTGGAAATCTCCGTGCACCTTTCGGTTTGCTGCACCCTTCAAGATTGTCTCGTTGCTCTTTTTGGTGTGGGAAACCAATGTGAGCAGCCCTGTGCTTGGGAATGACCCTGCAACACCGAGCCAGATTGCATCGGGGCAACTGAGAAAACACCACGCAGACGCTGAACAGATTTTGTGTTCCCAGGCGGTTGCCACCAAACATGAGTTAGGACAGGGATGCAAGTGCTAGCTCTGAAAATACTTCAGCAACAAGGCAGACCAAACAACACAACTCAGCTCAGAGTCCAACGTGCTCTTTTTTTTTTTTTTGCAAGATGGGGCTTATTCTGGGTGCAGCTACATCCTGAATCCTGAACGCACGCGTTGCCTCCTCAGCATCTCTGTACTCTGAGCATCTCCACCCCCCCAGCTCATGTCTCTCCTGATACGAAGCACAAACCCTTGCACCTTGAATAACATCTTCCTAATGTGTACTGCTTTTAGTTATTTATTTCCAAAAAAAGCTGTTTAAAACAGCAGGCTTTGATCAGGATTTCAAAAATCCACCGAGCACCTGACACCTATTACCACTGCCGAGGCTTAGTCTTTATTCTTCTTGAAGTTTGTGGGCCCTTTATTATTGGCTTCAGAGGCAGAAAAGAGCATAATTACGTCCACACCAGCTCTCAGCATCAGCTTCTGTCCTCCAGCTCCTCTCTGCTACTCCCTCGTTGATATATCTAAATGTCCAAACAATTGCAGACCGCGTTCGGAGTGCAGACATTTTCATCATGAAGCTGACGGGGACGACCTTAAGGAAAGTCTTTATAGGGAACCAATTGTAAGTAAATATTGGAATTTAAACTGATGAGAAACAGATTGGGTGTTGCCTGTCAAAGCCCCAAAGGCCACATAATAAATGGCTAGGTAACAACAGCTCTGGCTCATTGAAATGCAGACGTTAGTCGCTGAAATTTCATATGCACGGCTTCCTCTCCGCTGCCTCCTTAACAGATGTCAATGAATCAGCTATAGCTGTTCAGTGAAATGAAGTGCAAATACCACTGCAAAAATCAGGGGGAGGCAGGAAGGGTCCTGCACATCCCTCCACATCTCTCAGCTCCAGAGGTCCTGCCCCGTCCCGCGTTGCCCAAAAGCTTCGCTGGTTTTAAGTTTCCTATAAACTCAAGAGAGATTCTGCAATCGGGCTGCCACGTGGATGAAAAAGGAGAAATGTTTTATATCTACGCCTTCCCGAGACTCAAAGCCCACAGGATTATTTCTGCCATGAAATCTTTAAAATATCAGGATACGCTTTTTCGCCGAGGGACAGTGGAAGTTGAATTATTCAGTGTTGTGACTAAAAAAATCAGTGCAGGGCTCCAGGCAAGACTATGTGCCACCAGCAAGAGGATGCTGAGCACAGGAGAATATTCCCTGTACCAAGCACTGTCTGAAAAAGGTATAAACCAGCTGATTTCCTTCTTGTTCCATCGTTCCCTCTGGTTTTTCGTGGCTTACTGGTCTGTATCCCAGGTTTACAGCCCTGCACCCAGTACATGCCAGGCTTTTTCTGGTCCTTATTAAAGCCAATGCATATCCACTAACTCCCACCACCACAGAACGGGGCAATATATTTAATTTCCATTACGTGACTCGACCCCTTCTTGTGTTCAAACATCAAGAAGTTCCCTCCTGAAGCTGCTACGAAATCTCTTAACTCTACGCAGCTCTTAGAAGGAATATCCCCAACTTAAACATCACCTAGATGTTGGTCTAAATTTCTTTAGCTTAATCAAACAAATAACACCTGGTTTTGCTGTAATTGAAAGCAAATAGAGGGGAAAACACCTCCCTCTGTGTTTGCTTTTCTGCATTTGAACAGATTTTCCACATGCTCAGCTTCATGGGTTTTCAAGCATCACTCAGTAACTTTCTCTCCCGTACTCCTCACTGCATCAAAGGGCTTCAAATCCCTTAAATTGGTAAAAAAAACAGAAGTGTAGTAATTACTAGTAAAAGCCAAAGGTTATTAAAGACTTCACAGGTTGTAAGTGCTGATGGAGTTTAACATCAGAAGTGAATTTGACTCTAAATCAGGATGAGTCCCCCCAGCGTAGAAGCTGGCAGCAAAGCAGCACCAAAAGAAGTGCCCCTGGGGCAGGTTCCTGCCTGAAATACTCACTCTGTGACACAGGATGAGTCTCACCTGGCCACAACCAGGTGACCCCAAGTTAGAGGAGGTGGCTTCTGTCTCTACAGGGCACAACCAGGACACGGCTGCCAAACCACCTTCATCACACAACCCCATCCCGCTGCTGCCCCGTCCTCCTGCTGACCAAAACAATCCCAACCATGGAAATCATCTCCAGGACTCCCAAACTTTTTTTTTTTTCCCTTGGCTACTTTCATTTACCCCCAAACCCAAGCAGAAAATCCTGCTGTTCCTTAATAAAATAAAACCTCGTTGAGTTTGCAATCCTTGCCTTGAAACTACAGAGCGTTTCTTAATGAGCTTTTACAGGACTGATGGCCTGAGTCAGAGATTCACCATTCACTTCAGTCACTTCACTCCCACTGCTTTTAAGTTATAAAATTGCTCTTATTGGTACACAGACTAAGAGCACCACCCAGGGAGGCATCTATGAAAGTTTACAACTCTCTGTAGTCGCTCTTACAGCCCCGGATTTACTACAACCTCACGCAACGTTGGTGTTTTACCACCTTTGTTGTCGTAAAATATTTTCACGGTGATTAAGGAATCTGACAATGCGCCATAAAGCCCATCATTTAAGCTAAAGAAACTTGTAAAATATCAAAGTGATCAAGGAGTATTGCTCGGAGCAGGGAGGTCACCTGAATTAGGTGGGTGAATCTGGGGTGCCAGGAGCATCCCCAGGTCTGAGGCTCGGAGTGAGGTGTGGGAGAAGAGCGAGTGCCCCTCGCCAACTGTGTTTTGAAGTCGTTCAGTTTTGCACAGAAAAATGTCAAGATGTGACAGTCCAGAGGGAATGAGAGCTGGAGTATAACTAGTCCTCTTTCATGGAAGTGAAGAAAAGGGAATCCCAAGGCTGCTCCAGGAACTGTTAATAGATTTTTATAACACGCCGGTACGCTGTAAAAGCAATTTGTAGCTGTGATGCCAGTGACAATCTGTCCAGCCCTTAGAAATCTGTAGAGATTTGGGGAACAGAGGCTCATAGTACCCTGGATCTTTGGGGATTTAATATCCATTTTGGATACTGGCTCCTAAGCCTCATTTGAGACACGACCACCCCGGTGTGAGGCATCCCACAAACCTCCACCCGGCTCCGGGGATGCTCCGGGACATGGCACATGGCCAGAGCTCCAGAGCAGTGCTGGGAATCCTTCAGATTCCCAAACTTTTGGAGGTTTTTGGTTCCTGGGGAGGATTTGGAGCTCTCCTGCCTAAAGCATGGTCTTAAACCCCTCACCTCACTGATGGGCACAGAGAGCGAAGAGCAATCAGCCGAGGGTCTGCTGGCCTCAGATAAAAGGGGTGGAATTTAGATATGTGCTCTTTTCCTGGGTTTCCCCGCTCATTTTGAGATAAAAATGGGCTGAATTTGGGAGCAGACCCCTATAAATCCAGAGGGGAGCAGACACCAGCCCCCTACTCTCCTTCTTCACCGCTCCTGAGGGAAGAGACTCACATCTTGGTGCTGGTTGAACCTTTCCTGATAGGGACTTAAATGATCTTAAATCCCCAGGCAGATGACAAGGCTTACATTTTTCTAATCCTATAAGGAGATATCCAGAATAATTCTGATGTCGTTCAGGAGGTCCTAGTTCAATGTCTTCAATGCATCTATTAGAGAATATCTGAGACTTACACATGGGTATATTGAGAAAAATCCACCCACGTGGCTTTATTGGATCCCTTATGATGTTCCTGAAACTCCAGATACCCACCCCGTTGTGGCAAAGCAGAACTCCTCTTCGTTATCTTTTCTGCCTCCAGTACAATATGAGCAATAGCATTTTTCAACCTTGTTAAAAGCTGCTGTTATATAAATTGCTGGATCTATTAGTATATCTTAATTACAGCATCTTGAGCTGCTCTTAGTCTCTTGTGGGACAAAATTGTCATGATTTATACTATACTAACAATGATATTTTTACATTAGTAAGCAATTAAAGGACTAAACAGCACCCACGGGAAGCCTAGAAAATCTTGGAAGGACCACCATCATCCTGAGTTATATCTAGTCTAATTGTATTTACAGAAACCTTATGAAAGAATAAAACCTTGTCAAAATATTTGCAGTGTTCAGACTAAATGTACATATAAAAAGCAACATTAATGGCTTGAATTTATGATAAAAGGAAATCATAAAGGGGGAAAAAAATGGCCCGTGATAAGGTCATAGAGAGGAGATGATCATAGGGCTTTAGATGTGTCAGCTCGGATTGTTGGAAAATGTGGGGCATCATTAGGTGTCATCATTACAGTTTATATTTTTAATGTTACAACAATGACAGCTGTATTAGCTGCAGTGATGCTCCGACTGTGGCGTACAGTCATCACAACAAGCTGGAATCAAAGCTGGGAATATTTTCCCAGAAAGGCTCAGGGCAGATGCTCCTTCCTTCCTAGCTGGGCTTGTGCACCTCCCAGCAAAGAGATGTAGAAAGATCATGAAAGGTTTTCAAGGGTTTCATAGAGGATCAAATAAAAAAAATAAAATAATAAAAAAAAATATATTATTCTCCAGGCCCTTCCCCACCCTCTTTGCCCTCCTCTGCCCTCGCTCAGCACCTCCAGATCTCTCTCCTATTGAGGTGCCTAAAACTGGACCCAACACTCCAGGTGTGGCCTCACCAGTGCAGGGACATGGCTGGTTGCACAACAAAAGGATTTTTTCTGCCATTGAAACCCCTGGGGGTGAAGGGACAACCAGGAGAATTGCCAGACGGGGGGTTTTGTGGTTATTAAGCAGCCCCAAGACAAGCCAAATGAACACAGATAATCCACCTCCCAACAAACACAACAGAAATAAGCTGCAACTTGTTACCCAAAGAAAGCGTAAAACCCAAAGAAGCTGGAAATATTTGAAGATCATCACCAAAAAGGGAATTTTGGTATTCTATGAGACAACCATCTCGCTGCCTTGGGATCCTCTGTGGGGCTGGTGTGCTCCTGCCACGGGGACACTGATTTGGCCCTGAGAGATCAAATTCACTGAGTTCTTAGGAAGAAAAAAGAAAAAAAAAAAAACCTTGCTGAGGGTACACAAGTTGACCTGCTGCCTTGGCTCCACTCATCTTCCCATCACATCCTCCACCCAGCAAATGCCTGGAAAAGAGATTGTCTTTTTCTTTCCCTGGCATTTCTGCAGCTTTCCCAAGGATCAAGGATAATATTTTATTCTTATTCTGAACTAGAAACGTGCTCCTACAGGAGAGGTTAACAAGGTTTTCAAACCACTCTGCTCATCTTCTTCTGGTACAAATGTAAAACAAGTCATTTCGAGTGATGGTGAAAATGTCACCTCTTGCATGAATTATGAGGCTCACACCTTCCCAGCAAGAATAAAACTGTTACTCCGTTGCTTGTCTTTCCAGATAAATGAATTTTTTCCCGCCTCCTTTAACGTTATATATCCTTAAGCAGAAAGACTGAAGTAAGAGTAAAGACGTGGCTCGGTGTTTAATCTTTCCAATTAAATATCACAACCTTCATTTTATCACTCTAATGGCAATTCAAGGAAAACTTACAAGGCCAAGTTCGACTTATTAAGTACATTTAATCCAAAGAAACTCCCAGTTCTCTGCTCCTCGTAACCAATCCAGTGAAATATCCACTGCCTTGTGTTCCTCAAAACGCTCCGTTTGCTCAGGTTAGCTCATATATAAATGTCAGTTGTAGTCGGAAGAGCTGTCCTTTCCTTTTTAGCCTTCACTTTATCCTTTCATCCCTATCTCTGGCAGCACAAAGCCGTGTGCGAGGGTTGAGCTCGCTCGCATCGCCAGAACTCTGCTAATCAGTGGTCTAATGGTGTGCAAGAGTTCAGTGAATCAAAATTCTTCTTAATGAGGTTTTTTTGCTCCTTCCGCGATAGAGGTGCAGCACCAATGAAAAATAGGTTTTAATTACTGAAAGTTTCCTATTGAATTTAATTAGAGTCAGGCGGTCGGAATCCTGTACCTCGCTCTCCAAAATTAAAGCTATTGGTTTCCTAAATGAATTGCAGTAAATATTGCTGCTAAAAGGAAATGCTTTCATGGAAGAAGCGATGACCCTCATAATTCAGTATGCAAATCACAGGAAAAAAAAAAAAAGCAATACCCACTTTCCTCATCAATCTTACATATTCTAAAAGGCATAACAATATTCTATCTAACTACCAATGCGTATGGAAAAAAATAATGGACTGAAACAGGTGATGTTATAGCAATGGTATCAAGAGTCTCATTAACAAAGAGGGAAAAAAAATAATGAAAGAAGTCAAACTTAATACCCCTGCTGTAGAAATGGGAAATAGGGCCTCAATAAATGATCTGATCCCTGATTATTTGGGCTGGAAGGGATTTCTGGTAGATCAGTAAATTTACACCCAGGTTCTGCAGGACGATAGCCTGAACTCTCTATGGGTGATGGGTTTTTGAGCCTTTCATACCTGTGATGATATACAGAATCATAGAATCAGACACTGGTTTGGGTGGGAAGGGACCTTAAAAACCACCCAGTCCCACCCATGCTGTGGGCAGGGCCACCTTCCACTAGCCCAGGTTGCCCAAAGCCCCGTCCAACCTGGCCTTGAACCCTTCCAGGGAGGGGGCAGCCACAGCTTCTCTGGGCAACCTGTGCCAGGGCCTCACCACCCTCACAGGGAAGAATTTCTTCCTTACATCTCATCGAAATCTCCCCTCTTTCAGCTTAAAACCCTTGTCCTATCCCTACCCCCTGATCAAGAGTCCCTCCCCCCTTTTCTGGAGCCCCTTTCAGCCCTGGGAGGCCGCTCTAAGGTCTTCTCAGAGCCTTCTCTTCTCCAGCTGAACCCCCCAACTCTCTCAGCCTGTCCTCACAGGGGAGCTGCTCCAGCCCCATGAGCACCTTCATGACCTTTATATTTCTTCCATATTTTAGCATTTTAATTCCCGACTCGCATAATTTCCCAGCAGATAGAGAAACTTCAAAAAGACACCGTTGAAACAGCTTTTCCCCAAACAATGTTTGCAACCAGACTGAATTTGTTTCTAAAAAAAAAAACCCCTTCCCTTTAATTTTTGTCTGGATGCATGTTTAGTAGACAACTAAATGACTGAACCGCATGAATGAATAATGCCTCCGTATAAAAGACTGAGTTTTCAAAGTACAAACCCATGAATCTGAAAACTTGTGCACGCAACAAAGATGAACGGGAAACGCAATTATTATTTTTACAGTTCGTCTATCTATTCAATTTGAGGTGGCTTTGAAATATTTGAAAGATGAGGGAAGAATGAACGCATTCAAGCCATTTTAAAATGGTCCTGGAAGTGCTGCAATACATAAATATATATTTATATGCACAGGGCATCTGTGCATAAGATTTCCCAGCTAAATGGGACACCTAACTGTTGGTTGCTTCTAAATATATATGTGAGTAGCATAGGCAATCACAACAAATGCACGTACAGAATAAGTAGGCAACTAGCACATATTTCTCAAGGGAGCCTTGTAAAATTGCCCGTTCTACTGAAAATCCACCGTAGATCCCCGAAAGCTGTAGGACTGAGTGTGTGTTTTTTACTGCATCTCTATCTTCTGGGAGTCAAAATATCTGGAGAGAAAAGAGGACTGAGTGAGTTGCACCCAGTTATGGAGGGAGGGTGCGTGGCTGGTGCTTCTTGGGAGCAGAGAAAATATTACGTGGCCCCCATCGAGAGATGACAGATATGGATGGATTCCTCCAGCAGTTTTCTTTATTTAAACAGATTGAACATCCAGAGTGGAAACAAATTTCCTACCAAGTCTATCTTCTTTTGGCCCTTTGCCAGGCAATAAAAATCATATAAATAGTACGAATATAATCGTGTTGAGGTCCTTGACTACAAGACAATTCTCACCAGGCATGCCACTAAATTATGAAAATTTAAAGCACCGAGTGGGCCCACAGATCCCATCTAAACCTCAGTCCTGCTACAGTTACAGAAGATTTTCTTCAGGCTACAAAACCTGGCCATGCCACCACTGCAGCCACTGATATTACAGCATGGCTGGTCACAAGACAAGTGTCCTGAACAGTGTCATCTTTTTTTTATTATTTTTTTTTTCCATTAGAAAATGCTTTTTATATGATAGTGTGAATGTATCAATATCAGAAACACTCACTAGAAAGTAGGATTTGTTGATGAAACTCCTATTATAGAAGATTTCAAGTCCAAGCATGCATGGTCAACGTTGGAAAGAAAGAACGAACTGAAAAAAGAATTTAATTCATAAAAACCTGGTGATTTAGAATCTCATCTAGGAAAATGTCTGATTACTTGAATCTTTTGCTTTTGGATATAGACATACAGGCACTTGGTGTTGGATGGAGGTTACTCTATCATATCTCAGGCTCTGAAATTGTTGTTTGGATTTTGGGGGAGTGATTTTTTTTTTTTTTTGGATGTTTGAGGATGATTCGAGACTCATTTCTAACTGTATATATCGGAGGAATTCCTAAGACAAGGTTGCTAGATTTAGCTCCTTTCCCATGAAAGATCTTTTCTTCTGAAGAAACGTTGTCCTCAAGAAAACAAAGTCTCTCTCTCCAATGATGAGAGAATGGAAGAGTTACCCAAATAATTACCACTACCAGAATACAGAGATGCTTAATATTGTTGCTAAATAGCACCTGTACATCAACCACAGCCACCTCTACCCACAAAAGCATCTTCTCAACCCCCAGAAGACCGTTGGAGAGCAGCAACCCCCAGAACCAACCTGACTTTCAACACCTCTTCCTTGCTTAACCCAGCCAACCAACACGGGATGGTGAGTCAGGAGATAAAACCACCCGTGCTGCACCATGATTAAAGAGAAAAATATTAATTTTTTAAGCCATGACCTAACAAAGAAAGGTCCCAAAGCCCTGAGAGTTGGCCCCACTGATATGCACCTTGTCTGTTCAGACGCCAGGGAAAACCAATCGGTCCTGCACTGCTGAATGCAACAGATGTTATAACACAACCCCTTTTGAAATTCCTGTGGAATCTGACTTAGGAATAATCAGGGAATAATTTAATATCTGGTATGTTGGGGTCAGAGTCTTGAAGAATCACACAGCACACAAAGTTTTCCTAAACTGACTATTATTTTTCCTTGCTGCCTTATGTTTATAATCTGTATTTAACGTTGCCCACACCTTCCAGTATTGAAGACACCCTATCACTGGTGTAACTGGTCCAGCCAGTAGAGAGTAAAATGAGATTTTTCCCCATATTTTCTACTTGACAGCTCGGGCTAGTTTGCTGCAGCCAGACTGGTTTTAGCACACTTTCCTCCTTTATATGAGGGGGATTTTTATGCCATTAAATACTCAGCTCCTGGGTTTATTCCCTGGCCCTGGTCAAGCCACATTGTGGAGATGCTGCCTCGCTTGGTGGGGGGGACACCACTCCCTCCCTCCAAGATGGTTGTGGATCTGCAGATAAATTCTTTAAGGATCACTGGTGGTAAGCACTAGGCTAAAAAAAATAAAAATAAAAATGAAAAAATCCTTTTTTACACTATCCCGACGTGCTTTGGATGCTCATTCCCACAGGTGCCTTTCTCCTGCATCTCAGGTCATGCAACACTTGGCCATGGCTCCAGTGCCCTTCACCCGGTGCAGGGCTTTGAATTAAAAAAATATAAATAAATAAGTACTATCATTTCTTAAGCTCTCAGGATCTGACAAGTAGCACAGGAGACGTATGTTAAATGGATGGGGAAGCCCAAGCTGGAGGGGGTTATCTGAGTGAAAGCCAGGCTGCACTGCCAGACGCAGGGCCAGCCATCAGCAGATGCTGTTTATTTTTTTCAATTTACACTGTTTCTGATATCCTTAGACAACCTCATGATTTTTACAGCCAATATTTCTTTTTCCCTGGCCAATACACGTCTAGGCACTGAAACCTTGCCTGTGTTGAGTGCTGTGCCCATATACAGGTGCATAAAAAGGGATGGCTATCTCCATTTCTTGTGAAGAAGGTTCAGTACAGAGAGTGAAAATCAGGCTCCAAAATCATCCACAGAGCTGAGGTACCACAAACTTGGGGACTTTTTTATATTCAGCATCAAAAGCCTTGGATCTTCATCACCTAAACACAGAAATCTTTTTGAAATTTATCTGATCCCTACCCATCCTGCAGCATCCACCTCTACAGCCCAGCCAAAATTCTTATAAACAAGATTATCAAGAGACTTGCTCGATTCTGGCAAGTCTACAAATAATACAAAACAAAATTGTTGTACTTGTCAGAGCTTCTGGACAGAAGCTCGAGGTGAAGAGATTAATACAGTGAAAGAGAATATAAAGTAAAAGAGAATATAAAAGGTAACTGGAAAAGCCCAAAGGTTGATAGTCATTTATTTCTCTTTAAATGTTATTTTTTTTTCTAGGTGTTGCTAGAAATTTGGAGAAATTAAAAGCCAGTGTTTGAGCCTGTTGAGCATAATTTGAAACTTCTCACATTTCCTCACCAGCACTGAACCAAAAAGACCTGTGAGAGGCGACTGCTCGATTTTTTGGCCTCCAGAAACTCAAAAGGATTATTTTTTTTTTAATGAGAGGATACACTGCTGTCTCTTTGGATGCAGAGCTGTGTCTCCAAAGACTGATCCCTGCTGCAGGGTTGCACAAGGGGAGCTGGTCCATGGTCAGGCTGAAAACTTTGATGCTCTTGCAGATGATTACACCAACACGACTCCCCTTGCATCCCCTTGCAAAGAGGGGGGGCGCTGGCAAAGAAAACATCTCTGCCCCCAACAGATAAATGTTAGAGAAAAGACTTTTCTTAAGACAGACTCTGGGGACTTATCTCTTGAAATGATACTCCGTGATGCTTACAGTCTACTGGAAATTAATTTCCAGGCTGGAAAATTAAACGGTGCTACGCACAGCAACTGCAGCTTCTGGATCTCGTCAGGATTGGGGGCACCACCCGCGACGGTGCTCGTTAGAGTAGGACTGAAGAAACTCCATCGTATTTGACTGACTGGATAGGTTTGATAACACTATAAATAATTCTCATGTATATGTATCTAGTGATATAAATCTACAGAGGGGCCTGGGAGAAATGGAAATCAGTGTAAGGAGGGATGAGGTGGAAGGAGCAGGCTGATGTTATGTTCTTCCCTCCCTCTCTGCGTGTCCCCCAAGAGCTCTCTGTGCCTTTAGTCATGCTGAGCATCTCCTTTCTCTACATAGAGTTGTGAAAAAAAAAAAAAACCAAACCAACAATCCAAAGGCAGGTCAAGAGAAACATATAACCTGGAGACAAATAAGGAGGCGGAGAGAGACAGAGAAAAAAATCCCAGTGAGGGGCAAAGAGGAAATATATTCCACCATCAGGGAAAAATCACAGAATCACAGAATTGTCTAGGTTGGAAAAGACCTTGAAGATCATCCAGTTCAACCATCAACCCAACATTAACAGTTCCCAACTACAGCAGATCCCTCAGCGCTAGTCAAAAGATTTTCTCTTCTAACTCCTCTTGACTTCTTGGTAGGGATTTCTTGCCTAAAAACCTTCCTAACAGCCCTTTTCCTCCAAATTTTTTTGATTTCCAGGGAGGGAGTTGAATGGGCATTGCCCTAAAGTGCTCCCCACTCGGTGTCTTCAGTGATTGCCCTCCCCAACAGCAAACCATGAGGTCCCATCATCCCCACGGATACCTAATGTGCACCCGCAGTGCTTGGATGTCACAGGAATAACGAGGCTGCAGTTGGGATGACAGTGATGGGCAGTTCAAAATACTGAGGGCTCAGTCACCGTGGGGCTGAATCAGGAGTAAAACCTACCAATAAAACCAGCTGGGTGGGAAAACGCTAAAGCAAGTTGATGGGGCTGATGCCAGTGTCTGCAGAGAATGATGAAGTTCGTACAGAAATTTGACTTTCTGCAAACACTGAGAATTTAATTAATATATACTACTAAATTGTGAAGTAGAGCGTTCCGTGCAGGGGTATAATTTAACAGTAAATGCAACAAAAATTAAGAAGTTCTTTTCCGTTGCGCTGTAAAGGGTTTTCACACAATAGCAAAGGAGAAGTTCACGTGTTGAGCTGTTGAACCAGCCCTACTCTGTAATTAATTAACGGCACGCGATGAAAAGACCATCATTCTTTTGTTTCTTCCATTCAAAATATGTACCCAAGGACATGAATGCTGACTAACAGCAATTACAATATTCTAGAAACACGACACAGAGTTTATGGATGGTTGGAATAATACAAGACGGTGAAGACACGGGCACGCCCCACCACACTGGGGGGTCTTTCTTGCTCCTATTTCCTCTGTTGATTTCCCCCTACAGGCACGTTAGGAGAGAAAAACTCAAATTCAAGCTAAGAGGGCACGTTGTCAGTATTTATCCTTCAACTCTAGCTTAATGGATTAATTACGGGAGGTCAAAAAATATTTGTTAATATGGGAATTAGCAGAAGAAGATGAAGGTTGGGTCTAACGAAGATGTTTGGTGTGGTACGGTGTGGAGATGGCCAGGGAACAGACAACCTCAATTTTTGCTGGGAAAAAAATGTTAAAATTAACAGGGGGAAAAAAAAAAAAAAAGCCATTCTGGTGAAATGGAAAGCTTGGAAGCATTTTGTAGAATGAGCTCCTCCCACTGCTGTCGTTCAAACATTTATTTTGCGTTGAGGTAAAAAGCTCTGTTTCACCTAAAATTGCATCTCTCATTACACGTTGAATTTATTTAACGTTTATGTTTGACATTTTTTCCCATTAAACATAAAGCGTTGCTCAGAATGAAAGCCTTAAAAGTTGCATTGGAAGATCTGAAAATTAAAACTTTTAAAGCTTTTAAAATAATGCCTGTGTTTGGGTATTTTCTACATCCTATGTTCCATATCTAAATGAGTTTCTTAGCCAAACTATAAGCTGGAGTTGACCTGAATTCTTGAAAAGTTGTTGTTCTGGAAGGCAGGAGGTAGAAAATAAACTGGGCTGCTTTTAGGTTGGCATTATTAATTTCTCCTATAGGTTTTTTTTATGGCTTTTTGTAGAAGATGGAAAAACCAAGCTGTGTTGTGAGCATCACATCTTCCAACAGTTGGAAAGCATTTCTGAAAATAAGGGGTTTTTTCAGCATTTCCTGAAGACAGATTGGATCCAACCACGCACTTCTGGAAAATAATTTTGCAACCTCGGTGATTTCAGGTGTCTCCTTCTCAGCACTGACATGATGCAACTGGTGTTTTCCTGCACAGCACCATCCTGCTGCTCAGGTACTAACTGGGCACCATCCTGCCCTCATCCCACGAGCCCAAAGGAACCTTTTCCTGATTTTAACAGGCTCTGGGTAAACACTGACCATGGCCAAGCCTTCCAGTAATGGTATTTATTATATTAAGACATCCCCAAAGTGAGGATTGATGAGATTCAGCCCAGAAAATGAGCAGAATGATCCACCAGTAAAGAAGATATGAGCGCCAAAATTAATGAAGTTCATTGTGCAGCATCTTCATGACCAACAACAGTGTTTGAGCTGCAAAAAATCTGCTCTGAGCTCTCAGGATGGATGGGATCAATGAATCTGAGCTTGTAAACAGCCCGTGTGACAGAGGAGCTGTGTCAATCATCAAAAATGGCCTTCCAAAGTGCCACAAAGTTGCTTTTCCCAGGTAAGGTACTCTAAAACTAAGAAAGCAAGTAAAAAATGGAACCGATTGATAAGTTTTAAGTGCCAGAGTGACCACAGGATCCTTTTATCTCGATGGCATGTGAAAAGTGACCTTGAACCTCTGGAGCTGTAGAAGGTCCCATTTCAGTGCTGTCATTTGTTCTTCCATTCCATCGGGGTGTATAAAGCATTGTCAGGACTGTTCAAAGAATGCTCGTGTCTTTGACAGTTTTCCTGAATTACCAGCAAATGCACGTGTGGATTTCACAAGGGAAAACTCTAAAATCAGTGAAATTTAGATTTCTGTCAAGAGAACAAGCGGGATGAGACGACTTCTGCACTAAAGGAGTAACGTAGCTCCAATCAGCCTGCAGTTTCAGCAGCATCTCTACATAAACACAACCAGATCCAGTCACAACCATCACTCTCTATAATTCTGCCAGCTGAGAGGGCAAACACCTTGCAGGTTGACCGTGCAGTGATCCCAGATGTTCCAAACCCTGGTGCAAAGCCCTGATGCCAGTCACCACTGTCGCTTCCAAAGGCACGCGGTCAGATGTGCTTCAAACAGAGGATGAAAATACAACTGCCCTGACCACAGCATGCTGCTCAACGACCAAATAACAGAGTGAAACAGCTTGTACACGTTTGCCATGTTGGCAAAACTCCCTTCCAGGGACTGGAAGCAGCCCAGGATTAGCAGGACGGGGCACAGCAGAATCGCAGAATCATCTAAGTTGGAAAAGCCCTTGAAGTTCCTCCAGCCCAACCATGAACCACACCCTGACCGTTCCCAACTCCACCAGATCCCTCAGCGCTGGGTCAGCCCGACTCTTCAACCCCTCCAGGGATGGGGACTCCCCCCCTGCCCTGGGCAGCCCATTCCAACGCCCAACAGCCCCTTCTGCAAAGAAATCCTTCCTCAGAGCCAGTCTGACCCTGCCCTGGCACAGCTTGAGGCCATTCCCTCTTGGCCTGGCGCTGGCTCCTTGGCTCAAGAGACTCCTCCCCCCTCTCTGCACCCTCCTGTCAGGCAGTTGCAGAGGGCCAGGAGGTCTCCCCTCAGCCTCCTCTTCTCCAGACTAAACCCCCCCAGTTCCCTCAGCCGCTCCCCATCAGACCTGGGCTCCAGACCCTGCACCAGCTCCGTTGCCCTTCTCTGGACACGCTCGAGTCATTCAAGGGCCTTTTTGGAGTGAGGGGCCCAAAACTGACCCCACTCATCGAGGGGCGGCCTCACCAGTGCCGAGCCCAGGGGTCAGATCCCTTCCCTGTCCCTGCTGGCCACGCTGGTGCTGATACAAGCCAGGATGCCATTGGCCTTCTTGGCCACCTGGGCACACTGCTGGCTCCTGTTCAGCCGGCTGTCAATCAACACCCCCAGGTCCCTCTCTGACTGGCAGCTCTCCAGCCACTCCTCCCCAAGCCTGTAGCACTGCTGGGGGTTGTTGTGGCCCAAGTGCAGAACCCCAACATCCCAGTAGCTCTGGGAAAGCAAAAACTTCTCCAGTATCTACTCAACGCAAGTAGAAGTAACACGCACTGCTAGCTTGGGGGCAAACAACCAAGGAGCCTTAGTGCTTGGAGGTCAGGAAAGCCACGAATTTAAAACTTCAGAGCCTTCTACCACCAGTTCAACAATAACTCAGGGCAGAGTGTCCCTTCTGCCACGCTAATAACTGATTGCTGGGTATTTGAGAAAAGTTTTTATGCAAGTAGTGATACAAGTCTCTCAGTTCAAGAGACAAAATCTCTTAGGACCCCCAAGTGCTGTTGCTTCAGGAGATGCATATAAAGATCATTAATTACTGTCTCGCAACTTGGCTGCGGATCCAGCAGTTTTTCATCTTCTTTGGAGTACTTGGTTTCTAGTGGAAGCACTGTGGAATTGAGGATAATGACTGTCGATTATAACGGGTGGAAGCAACAACATTGCTTCATTCCAACACGGCACGCGAAATGCTTATGAACTAAAAAGGAAAGAATCATTCCCCCTCAGAAAAAATCTGTGCCTGTTAATTGCTTGCTGACCTCAAATACTTTTTTTTCAGGATTTTTTTTGGAAATTCACATCGTGCTTTGGCATTTTCACAGCAGCACTGGAACTGGAGGGCCCAAGCAAGAAAAATAAGCAGGTATTTTAGAAGGTTTTTTTGAAGTTTAGTATCCTACTGCCCAGCAGGAGGCTGTACTCAAGCAATGCTAAATATACATAGTCCTTCCTTCCAAAGCAAGAAAGATATAGATCTAGTAGTTAAGTGGCATCTTTCTTCATTACGGTGTGAGAGAAGGAATGAATGAGTTTTAAAAAATGTGCCATAGAAAAAAGCCTTACTGTCGCTGAGGTTAATGGAAAAAAAAAAAAAAAGACATTAACTTCAAAGGATAAATATTTCGGTTTTGGTCTTGCTATTACCAGAAAAGCAGAATTTTATAACTATCTGACTCTGCTATTATTTAGTGGTCTCAAGGAAAGAAGGCAAACCCCCAGATAGGTTGTACCCACCCCCCGCCAGCCTCAAAGCTGGTCTCAGTGATTTCTGAGCTGAGCAGGGCAAAAAAATTGTACCATTGCACCTGCAGAAGGTGAGGCTCTCTCTAGAATTTCTGGGTTTGCACAGAATTTGCAGCATTTCTGCAAGACAACTTCACGGGGATTAGAATATGCTTCAAAAGTTAAGTTTGCATTTGTGATTTTTAGCGGAAAAAAATGGGAAGTATTTATTAACAGACACAATAATAATAACTGTTGATCAATGACAACCACTATTTACTGTCACGCCTTTTGTTTTCTGCTCTAATTAAAACCTCCCGTAGTTTTCTATCAAAACACCTAACCTCACCGCTAATAATTTGTTTTTATTTTGCTTGCAATCACCATAAAGCAAAAACAACATCCCACTGCACGTATTTATTTCCAATACCCAACAAAATGAAAACTCACATCATCTCTCAGCAACAAATACAACCTTGACCGTGAACTCAACTTTACCCACTCTGTGCAGGGCTATCTCTCACAGATTAATTAAGGGCAGCAACATGATTATTTTGCATAGCAATTTTTGTCACAAAGACAAATTAAGGGAGCCGGGTCGGGTTATAACGACGGAAGCTGAAGCCAATCAAGAAAAGCCATCAGAGATTTACACTTGACAAGCGTGGCAGCAAGCCGTCCTCCCCCCGTCACCCCAGACAAGTTGAATTTTCCGCTCGTTTTCATTGTTTGAAATTTAATTTGGCCTCTCCCACGCCAGCACGGGGCAAGGGGGGGGGGTGTTGTGGTCCCTCTTCCCCCCCCAAGTGTTGGCCAAGCCCCGTTGGCGAGGAGTCTCGGCTGATAGGGGGCCGTGTTGGCCATGTCAAGAGGCCACGTGGACTGCCATGAAAATTCATGGCCATCACAAGATTGAAGACCCAAACTGATGCTTTTGACAGGCTTGAAATCAGCAAATGAGGACGGTGAGGAGAAAAAGGCTTGAAACGTTGGCTAATTTTAAAGGCTGGATCTCTTTTTCTCTGTCCCCACTTGTTTCTTTTTCATTTAAACGAGTGTAACATGAAGTGAAATGCTTTTATTTTCTCCTACTAAGCCTATTAGGATTTAACTATGGAAAGTTGAAGCAATTTTTTTCCTGCTTAAGCTCACTCCCCTGCACAAGGCCGGGCTCCAGCTGTCAGCCCTCCTGAAGATTCAATGAGATTAATCCTAAATGTTCTTAGCATCATTTCAAAGGTTGTAACCGCATTACTTCCTCCGACAAAATTGTTTTATCGCTTCCCTAAGTCGAGTAAAAGGTCAGAGATGAATATAAGCCGTTTTGAGATGAGTGAAGTTTTCAAAATTGGGAAGCTCTTGTTGGCTCCCAAAGCCACGTGAGATAGGGAGTGGTGCCAAAACTGCTCGTGCACACTCTGCACCATCCTTCTCAGAGTACACCACATCAAGGACCCCTTAGTTACTCCTAGTTTACAATGGCATTAAGAGAGACAAGACGCACATCCATAGGGCATGAGAAAAAGGCCCAACTCAACAAAAATCAAGAGACTTTGGAGAGAGGGCTGAAGAGACAAGCCTAAATCAAGTCCACCACGCCATGCCCACCAGGTGTGGTCTTGGTCTTTACTGTTGCAGCACAGAGACCAGCTCTAACGAGCTACAAGAATTTATTCAGACTAAATGTGATAAAAATTTGTGCTGTTGGGAGAATTCTTGGGCTAAGGCAAGGCAAAGTGTTATCCCAAGATGCATGAAACTCCCTGACATCCTTCTGGATAAGAGCGGCTCATTTCCGAGGGCTAAAAATATGGTTTGTATTTTCAGAGGTAGCCAGCCAGGCTTTCTGCAGTATTGGCAATAACTACTCTGCCTCCTATAAATAAAACCATGAAGTGATGAAGCTTTTCACAGGCATGGATTAACTCCCAAATCTGCTGAACTCGAGCAGATCGTTGTGGGTTTGTGAGTGCCCACCACGCATGTACCAACACCGAGAAGGTTTTGGCCATGTTACTGCACAAGAACCATGATAAAAGCATTGTGGGAAGTTCACAGGGCCAATATAACTTTGTTAACTCCTAAATCTGCAAAACTCAAGCAGACAATTGTGGGTTTGTGAGTACCCACCACGCATGCGCCAACACCAAGCAGGTTTTGGCCATGTTACTGCATGAGGACCATGATAAAAACATTGTGGGAAGGTCACAGGTACAACATATTTTTCTTAACTCCTAAATCTGCTAAACTCGAGCAGAAGATCATTTGTGAGTGCCCACCATGCACACACCAACACCAAGCAGGTTTTGGCCATGTTACTGCATGAGAACCACGACAAAAACATCAGAGGAAGTTCACAGGGACAACATAATTTTGTTAA
>ML997693.1:1647155-1659093 GCA_010365825.1 Otus sunia | reverse complement strand
CCCCCCCAGTTCCCTCAGCCGCTCCCCATCAGACCTGGGCTCCAGACCCTGCACCAGCTCCGTTGCCCTTCTCTGGACACGCTCGAGTCATTCAAGGGCCTTTTTGGAGTGAGGAGCCCAAAACTGAACCCAGTCATGGAGGTGCTGCCTCACCAGTTCCACTCTACAGTCATCACCACTCTGTAACATCTCCAATAAGTCACAGCTAGCATGCTCTCAAAGGACAGTGGCACTGCTGCAGATCCCAGGTCCATCCAGCCCCCACCTCGTCTCTCATCATCAACAACATGGGGAAATAGGGGGCGATTCCATAGAAATACCTCCCCTGAATATTGTCCCATCTCCCATTAAACTGCAAGTTTCAAGATACATGAGGGTCTTTCCATAGAAAAAAAATTTGAAATATATTTGTACCTACTTTCTTCCCTCCACCTTTTCCCTCTTGGGTTTCTATTGGCATTTTTTTAAAAAATTAACAGAAAAAAATGGGAGTATTTTCATAAATCAGAACATGTCACAGGGGTGGCTTCTGGAGTCTCATTGATTTCAGTATGACTACAAGTTTCTCACCACTTTGCAGTGTCAGGCCTCAGGGGAACAAGAGAAAGAATGAATTTGTATTTATTGTGGGTTTTAAGGCCTGTTAGGTTTTATTTCTGACAGCCACAACGTTCTCTTTTTAACTAAGATGAATTATAAACATATGAAAAGAAAATACTGATTGCAGCAGAGAAAGCCAGTAGACACATCACAAAGAGCTTCATCTCCAGAGCAGACATGTGGCATGTGTGTTATTCTGTCAAAAATGCAATTTGAAGCACAAGAAAGATATTTATGGTTGGGCTGCAAAAAAAGTATGTTTAAACCATGCAATAATAGGAAGTGAAGCCTATAAAGGATATTGTAATTATCAAGGCAAGCTACATTTTTCTTGCCTTGCATCCTTGTCAATACTTTTTTTTTTTTTAATTCTTTAAAAGGGCAATAATGACGACTCCACCTCATCTCTTCCAGACTACAGTTTTTTCAAACCAATGAAGAGAGTTTTATGTCTCCGTAAAACCAAAAAATATTATTTTTTTTTTACAAATCTCATCATCGCAACCTCAAGGCATGAGTGCAATTTATCACGTTCTATCAAATTTCTAAACAAAATTTAGACAACGGGGAGAAGAAAAGTTAAAATAATCCCAAGTTTTCCTGAGCCTGTCCTTGGTAGGGGCATCCACAGGCACTGCTGAACACTCCCTCCTTCCAAAAGTCTTGTTGATTTTAACTGATGGTTGTTAATGTTGATGAATCAGGAGCCAGGGAGGTCTCCAGGATGTTTTTCTGTGTCTCCTCCGGATGGTTTTAAACACCGAGCATGCAAAATTACCATTGGGGAAACCTATTTTTCTAAAATTGTTCAATATTACAGTGATCTGAGCAACAAATCTCTCAGTCGCTGGAGCTGGCGTTTCCCTTGAAGGTTGTTTAAAGGAGTTCCTCCGAGATTTCTGTGATAATGTTAATTTAGGTCATTTGTTTCCACGCATTGGCATATGTTCTCCTTCGGTTACTTGACTGCAGTCAGCTTCACCTAATGAGCCACAATCTAGCAGAGACTGCACATTTGTTTAACATCCCAAGATTCATTCGGAAAATGATAACGACTGTGCCAACATCTTTGCAACCAGTCCTACCAAAGCTTGAACTGAAGCATTATTTTACTACTAAACAGAATATACGACTTAGCTTGGGCTAAATTATTGCATTCGCTCAACGTGGGGGAAGAAGGAATTTGTAATTCCGTGTTTTATTGTCATCCAGGTGCTTCTGAAGGAGTTACCCAACTGTCACGTCATTAATGGTCTTCAGCCCAATCTTGGCCACCATCTCCAAATATTTCAACCAATTATTTCCCTTTTCAAGAGTGCGTTAGCTGGAGCGGTGGCACTTTGACTGTTCACCCGCAGAACTGCTGAAGGAAAAATCACTTTTTGAAGTCAAAAATTGTCAGTCTAATTTTGTCTTTGGAAGCGGGCCTTAAAAATGATGCTAAATAATCTGTAAAGGTCCTCATCATCGCTCGGCACAGACTCTGGCCAAGCGTGGAGGTGGTGGGGAGTCGTGAAGCCCCGCTCGTGTCAGGCAGGGGATGGCAGTGGACTGAAGGATTTCCCAGGGCATGAAACCAAAAATCAATCAGCTGAATTCAAATGCTCGCCATGGTGCTAAGCTTGCTTCCAACTGAACAACGAGGAAGACAAAAGACCTCAGATTTGTGCCTGTGGCAGCACCATCAGTACTGGCTGGGTCTATCGCCTTTGTTTATGAGTTGGGACTTTCAAGGGTGGCAAAGAAAATCAGGGCAGCACGCTGCCAGACCCTCCTTCTCTCAGGTTGATTTTCTTGGCCTGATTTCACCAAATTACTCATATGAGGGGCTCTGATATTCACAAAGTTTCTGTTTGCCAGCCAGAGAGGGACCTTGGGGGTTGATTGCCAGCCGGCTAAACAGGAGCCAGCAGTGTGCCCAGGTGGCCAAGAAGGCCAATGGCATCCTGGCTTGTATCAGCACCAGCGTGGCCAGCAGGGACAGGGAAGGGATCTGACCCCTGGGCTCGGCACTGGTGAGGCCGCCCCTCGATGAGTGGGGTCAGTTTTGGGCCCCTCACTCCAAAAAGGCCCTTGAATGACTCGAGCGTGTCCAGAGAAGGGCAACGGAGCTGGTGCAGGGTCTGGAGCCCAGGTCTGATGGGGAGCGGCTGAGGGAACTGGGGGGGTTTAGTCTGGAGAAGAGGAGGCTGAGGGGAGACCTCCTGGCCCTCTGCAACTGCCTGACAGGAGGGTGCAGAGAGGGGGGAGGAGTCTCTTGAGCCAAGGACCCAGCACCAGGACAAGAGGGAATGGCCTCAAGCTGCGCCAGGGCAGGGTCAGACTGGCTCTGAGGAAGGATTTCTTTGCAGAAGGGGCTGTTGGGCGTTGGAATGGGCTGCCCAGGGCAGGGGGGGAGTCCCCATCCCTGGAAGGGTTGAAGAGTCAGGTTGACCCAGTGCTGAGGGATCTGGTGGAGTTGAGAATGGTCAGTGTGAGGTTCATGGCCGGATTGGAGGAGCTTCAAGGTCTTTTCCAATGATGATTCTGTGATTCTGTGGTTCTGGACGGGTTGAAGAGTCGGGCTGACCCAGCGCTGAGGGATCTGGTGGAGCTGGAAATGGTCACTGTGAGGTTCATGGTTGGACTGGATGATCTTCAAGGTATTTTCCAATCGAGATGATTCTGGGATTCTGTGACCCTTCCCTTTGCCCTACTCTGCAAATAGTAGAGCATTACTCTACCATCCCTCTCTACCCCACCACTTTTTGGGGCAGCTGGAACCCCGAGGTCCTGCCAGACCCCATCCCTATGGCCCAGCCCAGAGGGCTTTCATTCCCACAGTGTCCCTGGAGCTTGGCAATCTCAGCTACCTCACTCAATACCTGATGGCTTGACAGAAATTCCTGACTTTAGGATTTCACATTTACTCCATGATGGGACACTCTTGCCTTGTTTCAGCAGGTTTCGGTGCGTTGCTTCACACAGACAAGCTCCACATGTGCCTGTCCAGGTGGAAGGCAGCTCTGGGTACAGGCTTGGTAGACAAAATTGGCACAGTGCTGGAAACACACATTTCCAATGCTAAAACCTGATTTTTTTTTTGAACCAGACTCAGCAGAAAGTAATGTAAATAATCGCCTGTGTTAGTAGAAAGTAAGGACTCGCGCTCTCGTAATGTGCTGACTCTGATGTGCAGTAACACAGGGGGTTGCTGGGCTACTGAAGGTACAGCCTGTTTTAATCATTTTACCCAAAATCCGAGGGATTTGCATAGAAACTCACTGTCCTGAGTAGTTCACGGAGTGTTTGTGTGGGGGTTGTTAGGATAAAACACACATTGCTTTTAGCTGATTGTAATTTGTCTTTCAGTTTGGCTCACAGCTCGAAGACAACCATCAAATATTTTTAGTACCATCATAAAGACTGGTCAGGAGTTCAAATTCAAAAGCATGAAGAATTTTTTGATAGATAGATAGATAAGGTGCCGCATAAATATACGATCCCAGGTTCAAGAACAAATAAATTGCAGGGAAAAATAATTTAATGTTACCTATTATTTTAGCGGAAAAAAAAAAACAATTTTTTTTTTTTAACCTTACTCTCAGTGGGTAACAAACATAATTCAACATGGTATCAAACGTAAAGAGAAATGCATAAAACATCAGATTAGAAGGCTCTGAGAAAAGCTGGATGTTTCATTTAGTTCTTTTATCTCATCACTCAGTAATTTGAAGTGAAGAAACGCTGTTGGCACTGTTTAGCAACAATTCATCAATCTTTTCTCAATGAAAGTCAAGTGCTCCTTACTCCAAGCTGAGATTTTGGAGAGTCTCCTTTCTTGCTTTTGACTTTCAACTTTGGCTCCTCGTGACATTTTTTTGTTTGTGGAGCAGCGTGGCAGGTCGGGGTGGCAACAGAGGTGATGGATTAACCCGTCCCACAAAGCAAAGATGCTGCTATTGCCAATCTTTGGTGAGAGAACTAATAAATTCCCTCATTAAAGCAACTTTAGGAGGTGTATAATGTTTCATATATTTCAGAAAGAGCCATTTTAAGCTGGAAACCAACAGCAATCCCTTAACGTGCGTGAAGAGAGCAGGTTCAGCTGGCAGTGGAAATGTGGAGTTGCATTAGGAAATTTGGGATTTTCTCTTCCAACAGAGTTTAACCTGGTGAATGGGGGACTGAGACCATTTAATTCTCCCACACAGAGATGCTCAAGCCTTAACAGGAACATCTCACCGGGGTGGCTTACGCCGTGCCACACTGCGGGGCTATGGGGAAGCACGTGCTGTGCCCAGAGGGTTTTTCTAAACACTGGCTTAATGTATCATTAATAGCAAACAGACCATGAACTTTGATTTTAATATAACACTACTTAGTTGTAGCATTTGCCATTTAATGACTGCTGAAAGCACTAATAGGCTAAAATCTGGATAAGGGCTTTTTTTTATAGCAAAAGCTACTGCCACGGTGTCTGACGGGTCCATCTCTGCATTATGGCTCAGCTTTCAGAAAGGGCAACGGCACAAATAAATGTCTCACGTTGCAGTTGGGTTCCCTCTTCCCCTCACCCCAAGCAAAGGAGCTCTAAGAACGCACCTTTCATCAACTCTGCCCAACCAACTACTTCATCGTGATGGATGGCCACGGTTTACGGTGCCCATCTCAACCACAGGCAGAATTTGGAAGCTCTCCTTCACCAGCAGCATCCTGATGAAGGGCTTCTGTACCATTCCAGCATGTTGGACTCATTAGAGGGAGAAGAAAGAGAGGGCGAGCTGGGATTTATGAACCACCTCCTACTCTTGTTGTGTCAAAAAATAAATTCACTTTTTCTTTGCGGGCCTGACACATCCTGAACTTTTGTTCCTTATTAAACATGAACTCACCTCAAAGGTTGAAAACTCAGGCAGGCTTCTTTTTATGTTTTTAAGGTCGTGGAAGGAGAAGGAGAACAAAATCAAGACAAAAATACCCTCTTAGAAAGAAACTTGACTTCATTGATTATGTCAATGAAAAGCAGATGCAAAAAAAAAGATGCTGAGAGCAGAAGACATCAGATGTGTCAAGGAAAAATAAGATGGAAAGGGGGATAACTGGTTTAGGAGGTCTCCAACTATTAGTGAGGCACAAGCAGTTTTAAAACAATGAAAATTAAACTTTAATTTAAAAAAAGAAAAAGAAAAAAAGGAGTAAGGAACAGCAGTTCATCCAGCCAAGAAGGAAGGATGCAACTAGGCAAAAAATGGTGCAGCAATGGGCTCCATCTGGGTGGATCAACAGTCACACCCCCCATCCCAAATGGGTCCATGGCATTTCCACAGGACCAAACTTTCCAACACTGCAGCATTTTTGGCAAACACCTCTGATCTTTCAAAGAAATGCCTTCACACAAATTACCCTCCTGTGGACACAGTCCTTGCTTCAAAACTCCCAGGACAAGGCACCGCCAACCCCACGACTCGTTGGGAAATCCCCAAGAAATAAATCAGCAGTCAAGCTGTTTCCTAAGCCAACAATCAAAGCAAAGCTAAACACGATAATGGACTCCTCAACTGTCGTTTATAAATGAACAGCAGATTAGGCAGTAATTTCTTCTTATAAGTACCTCTCGGTGGTTTCTATCAACAAGCATCTATTTTAAAACACTTTGAAGGTGCTCTCTGGGCTTCACACAGAGCCCGCTTCTTCCAGAATAATTCACCTGGGCTCTTTTTGGTGTTGTGAGAAAAAATAACTTTATAAATCAAATTTAACCACTCCCAGAGCATCCTCCACCAGCCCTGGGGAGGATGTTGAAGCCCCAAGAGCATCCACATGTCCCTCCCCGAGCCATCACAGCACTGCAGCCCTCACCCAAAAGCCATGAAAATGTCCTACCCAAATGTCATCTGCTCTGTAATATTCTTGGTGAGTTCAGCTTTGGGATTTTCAATGCAAGTCCCGTAATAAATCTCGCCACGCTTCCGTGGTCTCCTTATGACAGTATCACACACAGATCTGCTTCATGTATTACCACTGTTTCATGCAACCCAAATATACTCTTAGCGCAGCAGTGCTACTATAAACACAGGTATCAGCAAATTCATTCTGTATTATGACTGCCATAAATCTATCAGGACTTGTCAGTAGCAGAAGGGCCTGAATTGTCCATAAAGCAACAGTGCTTAAAGCTCAGAAATCTCAGTAAGGTGAAAGCAAAACCAAACGCACGCTGCTAAATGTTGCAGGTCAGAAACTGCCCCATTTTTTTAAGGGAAAAAAAAAAAAAAACCACGACAGAACCAAAACCAACATAATTCCTTTTCTCTGCAGAGAGAGGCAGCTGACAGATGGACTATGCTGTTAAATGTCAGCATGATAACTCAAATCCTGAGCTCAAGCAAACAGCCCCACTCATGGGCTGCTCACATTAAGTGCCCATGAATCTCACCCCCACTTCAGCCTCACCCACCTCAAAGAGCTCCTTCATGCATCCCAGGGGCTCACAACCTCTGACCATCGTCACTAATTCACCATTAATTCATCACGCCTGGTAGTTTCGGCTTCTGCTTCTTCAGGATTTAAAGATGTGAGGCAAGAAAGCAGAAAAATATAGACTGAAAGTGGGATGCCAAAAGCTCTACCCCTAAATCAGGAGCACAAGCTCTGTTAGTGACTGGGTCCAACATCTTCTGAGTGCTGGCAGGAGGCATAACCCTTGGTTTCAGACACTCAAACCAAGGCCACACATCGTATTAATTATTGATATAAAACAGACTCACAGAACCATCTGGGTTGGAAAAGCCCTTGAAGCTCCTCCAGTCCAACCATGAACCTCACCCTGACCGTTCCCAACTCCACCAGATCCCTCAGCACTGGGTCAACCCGACTCTTCAACCCCTCCAGGGATGGGGACTCCACCCCTGCCCTGGGCAGCACATTCCAACGCCCAACAACCCCTTCTGCAAATAAATGCTTCCTAATATCTAGTCTAAATCTTCCCTGGCGCAGCTTGAGGCCATTCCCTCTTGTCTTATCACTCATTACTTGGTTAAAGAGACTCCTCCCCCCTCTCTGCACCCTCCTGGCAGGGAGTTGCAGAGGGCCAGGAGGTCTCCCCTCAGCCTCCTCTTCTCCAGACTAACCCCCCTCAGATCCCTCAGCTGCTCCTCATAACAGATAAACGACCTCTTAGCCTTCGCTTCATGCAAACCTGCTTGAGCAAGGGCTATGACTTCTGAAATGATCTCAGGTCTGTTTTTTATATTTAAAAAATTCAGTTCGAGAGGTTTATGTATTGCACTCTGTGCTTGATTGCACTCGATTACTGCGTATTGCAGACCAGTCCTGTGCAAAGAGATCCAGTGAGCAACACACGGGTGCAATAACACCCAAAATTAATGAAGTTGTGCTTCGGAGCTGCTGAAGGATCACTTTAAAGCCCTCCGTACAACCCAAACCAACATCTGCTTCAGCTCCATCCTCAGGAGGAATTCGTCAGGATTCTGCTGATTAAAGCCAGGAGCTGAAATGGAGGATGGGCGTTTCGGGATGGCTGCATTCATTTTGCATGAAGCAAAGGTGTGATTGCATCTCATTTGACTGCACCGCCAGCACAATGGAACAGGAGGCAAAGAAAGAAAAAAAAAAAAGCTGCAAGTGTAAGGAATAGAAGAGCCCTGGATTAATTTCTTTTAACAAGGTAATCCTGATGGAAAAAGCAGCGAGCTTTAATCATCTACGCCGCGCGCTACATCTTCTACCTAAAAGAAATGATTTCTTGTCAGACACAAACGGTCATGTTTCACTGAAGAAGTTGAGTCTCGCTGGGGTACGTAACGAGGCAAGAAGGAAGAACATTATTGCCTGGGACAGCTGAAGCTGAATTGGATATCACACCACAAAGGCACCTGAAAAACACACAATGGGGAAAAAAATCGGCGCTGACAGGTAGGGAGGAGTAGATTAAATGACCAGAATACCCTCTCTATCTCATCTTTATTATTCTATGAACCTGTTTGAGTCTGTGGAACAGTTCAAATTCCTACCCCAACAAAGGCTGGGTTTAGCTTGGCAAAGAAAAAGGCAAGCCTCTGTTTTTTTTATTATCCCTGTATCTCCTTTTGACAGAGCTCCCCAGGTGGTGATGCCAATAGTGTAGTGAAAGCTGCAAGAGAAAGGGTGGGCCAGGATGGTCATCAGAGGTGGGGAAATGGAGTAGCTCTTCTATCTCACACCGAGATGGTAATGCTCATTTTAGATAATGTGCCTACAGTCACCCAAATAATCTGGATCACAGGGAATGGCAAGTATCAATCTCAGCCATAGGTAGAAAGTGAGTGTTGCCCAAGAGGAGGCAGCCAGCAAAGGGGATTGCTGTCATTAGGGTGATGAATGGGAAATTCTCCTCAATTCTACAGGTGTAGGATGAGGAACAACTCGCTCCATATCAGAATGGAGCATTACCTGAGTGAAAGCCTTGTCAGGGTCCACACAGTAACTGCCAGTTTTCAATAACTAGATAATTACGAAAAATTTAAAAGAGATATATGAAAGCGCAGCCAATTTTTAACTCTATAAGTGGGGCAGTCCAGAAGATCCAGAACCTATCTCTCATCCCTCCACTCTTTATCCCTCTCCCACAGCATCTCTCTGTAATTCTGGAGCTGAGAGCAGCTCTAGACAACACAACCCTATTCCAAGGCTTTCACAGAATCATCTCAATTGGAAAAGCCCTTGAAGCTCCTCCAGTCCAACCATGAACCTCACACCGACCGTTCCCAACTCCACCAGATCCCTCAGCGCTGGGTCAACCCGACTCTCTCCCTGTGGGGAGCTTTTCAGCCAGTTCTCTGCTGCATTTCAGTATTTATTAAGTTTTCCAGAAAAGCTTTCCAGAAAAGATTCTGCAGAATCACAAGTGAAGAGCTTCAAAGGCATCTCGGCGCGCCGTAAAGCTGCTGTGGCCTCTTCCCTGACCCTACACAAGGGAGAGAGTAGAGATTCTCTAGTTTAGTGCTTTTATCTTCTTTGCCATCTGTTAAAAAAACAGCAGAGAAACAAAACTAATCTTGCCACTGCTGGGAGAGCAACGGATGCTCTTGGTGGAGTACAACCTCATGGAGATGGTTTTTCCTGCTCAGACACAGGTGGGCATCCGCTGAGGCAGCTTGGAGAGGGAGGTTGGGAAGGAGACAGTATAAAAAAGCCACCAGTCATCTGGCAGGGATAATTTTTGGAGCAGCAATTTTCTAAGTGGGAAGGGTAAGCAGGTCAGCAGATGACAGAAAAGACTTAAAAAGCATCAACGTCACTACTTGACGCCAAGACAACAGCAAGGGGTGGAAAAAGTCAGCGAGTCCTGAGCTTAGCTAGGAGAGGAGTGGGTGGGATCAGCTGGATCTGTCTTCCAAACATCAGGAAAACTAATAACAAAGGTAAAGTTAAACAAGGGAGGCAACGGGTGACACAAGAGCGTTGCAAAGCCTGGAAAAGTCTGGAGGAAAAAGTTCAACGCTGGCCAGTCACTATTAATATTAAATAGGGGTGGTTGTAGATTTGCATCTCTACAGATACATATGATCTGTGGGTCTGCTTGCACCACCTCTACGAGTGCTCACATGAACAACCTCCATCCTATCAGAACTGGTAAAATATTCCATGAAATTTAGAGCTGGGGGAGAACTGGTTCAGGATGTGCCACAGTCTTGGTCTTGAAGCGATGAGGCATTTGATTTTATTTATCTCCCCCCTTTAACAAGGGGAGAATAAAACCAGATTTGAATAAAAAGGGCATGAGAAGATTTTATGGGGAATTGAGGAACCCCTCAAGATCCCATTTCTATCGCTCTGTACGTGCTCCAAAAAGGCACAATTTAAGTTGGTGTCACAACAGATGACAAGCAACACCACTGCAGTGCCATGAATTTGCCTCAGCCAAATCCTGCCATACAGCAAAGAAAGACCAATTTTATAAATGCTACTATTAGATAACAGAAAATAGATGAAAGCTAAAAAAAAACCCTACTTTGGGGTTTTTATTTTGTTAGGATTTCAACTTCAAAGGAAAACATGTGTGTTAGACCAAGGTAAGAAGCACGTGGAGGCTGTGGCTGAATGGAAAATGTGCTCATCCCTAAAGAAAACAGAGTCTGCCATCTCACTTTAGCATCTCCAGGCTGGATTGGGGGAGTGAATTAATTCCTAAAGAATTAATTCCTAAAGAATGAAGAGCAAGCGTGCAAGATGTCGAAGATAAGCAGCAGTCAATGGAAATTTCAAGGGAGGGACAAGGATCAGCTAAAGGGAGATGTGATGTTTTCAGAGCCTGGCCAGCAGTGGAAAAAGCATCCTGTCAGGGTGAGAAAGATAAAAGTGGTAAATGGGGCAGCAAAAGTGAACCACAGATAAAAGAGGGACGAGGGGAAATTAAGAAAAGCAGATCTGACATTTCTGATGCTCTGCTGAAATGGGCTTAGGTTTCAGGGACATTGAGGGCTGGGGGTGTATTTTCTGCTGCGAAGCTTAAAAGGATCCCACCAGAGTTTGGAAACCAAAGTTTCTATCATCTTTATTTTGCCAAGTAAAAGATTCATCAAGTGATTTGAGATATTCAGATATATGCCTCTCTCCAGCAAAATGCATCAGCTGGAGAGCAAATCTGCCCAGTTTGGGGAGCCCAAGGCCTCTCCTTTCTCCTTTGTACGCTCACATTTCAGATGAAAATGCTTTCCCTGCAGTTAAATAAGACACTGATGCCACAGGCACTCCAGAAAATCCTCGCAGTGCCTGGAAGTAAAAAGATGATAAATATTTTCCCCCCAAAAAAATTCTAGACAAGGATAACACAAAATGCTACAACAGCTGCTAAATGCCACAATGATCAAATCAGATGTGCCACACCAAGAGGAGCCCCTTTGTTCCCGAGCTCTCCTGCAGCATCCAGCCCTTCCCAGGCTGTGCTATTTACATGAGGTGGTACTAAGGCAGGACTTAAATGCTTAAACCTGGCTCATCTCCCTCAGACAAGTGGATTCCCACCAGCTTTAATCCCACTGCTCCAGCTGGGTGGGAAAGGCAGGAGCAACCTTTTGGCTTGCTGCCGTTTCCAAACGAGACCTCTCAAAGATGACTCGGGGTGCTGGCTAGCTGTGTGGTAGCCACAGGAGGAGATTAGCCCAACTGGCTAGTGGCAAGGTCCTCACAGCCCCAGGAGTAGCAACACGGCACCAGGATTTGGAGCCCAGGTCTGATGGGGAGCGGCTGAGGGAACTGGGGGGGTTTAGTCTGGAGAAGAGGAGGCTGAGGGGAGACCTCCTGGCCCTCTGCAACTCCCTGACAGGAGGGTGCAGAGAGGGGGGAGGAGTCTCTT
>ML997693.1:1615682-1629368 GCA_010365825.1 Otus sunia | reverse complement strand
CCTTCTCTTCCAGACAGCTCCAGCCACCCCTCCCCAAGCCTGTAGCCATGCAGGGGGTTGTTGTGGTCCAAGTTCAGGACCTGGCACTTGGCCTTGTTGAAGCTCATCCCATTGATGTTGGCCACTGATCCAATCTATCCAAGTCCCTCTGTAGTGCCTCCCTATCCTCATGCAGATCGACACTCCTGCTTAACTTGGTGTCATCTGTGAATTTACTGATGATACACTCTATGTCCTTACCAAGATCATCAACAAAGATGTTGAACAATGTCCCAACACGGAGCCCTGAGGAACACCACTTGTGACTGGCCACCAGCAGGATTTAACTCCATTAACCACAACTCTCTGGGCCCATCCATCCAGCCAGTGCTTGATCCAGCAGACCCTTTGCTCATCCAGGCCATGAGCAGCCAGATGAGGAACCACAGGTAACACCAACTCCAAAACTAAATGAGTCACAATTTACCAAGCCCACCTGGGTGAGCTGACCCCATGGCATCTCTCTGGGGCTCACATCAGCCACGTTGGACTCTCCTCCTGTATTAGGGGACTTCACCTCCCACCCTTCACCCACTCAAAACTCACCACTGCCTGCGGTGGGAACGGTGAAAATGTGAGGACTAAGGAAACGTGCCCTGCCTGCAATATTTAATCCCACACTTTAGACACAACCTGAAGAAAACACAGGTTTGCTGTTTACAGTGAAATCACTGAAAAGTGCTAGTATTTCTGTTGTCTCATCAAATAAGATTTAAACTTGAAAAAAGCATAAATTGGTGCATTTTGTTTTCAAAAAATGGGCTAGGTTTTCTTCAGCTGTTTTCCAGCTCTGCAGGCTTTCCAGGCACTGACTGCTGATGGATTCCAGCAAGTCCTTCCCGTTGAGTGATTATTATTCTCATGCTACGGTGAGGGAAGTCGTCAAGGCTAAACTCTTCCATCTCTAGCGTCAAAAAAGTTGGATAAACTCAGGAGTGCTGAGGGCTGGCAGCTCCTCTTTAGAGGAGCTTTTTATGCAGCTGAAATGGGAACCACGATGCCCATCTCAGCTTGGGATTTCTGAACTGTGTGAATTGGGCAAAACCATACTTTGGAGCTTTGGATCATCTAGGTTGGCCCAAAAACCAACCTGGAACAGTTCTTAAATGCCCAGAGCAGAATGAATTCAAATGATATCACAAGCTCCCAATAAAATTATGGGGCATTGCTCATTTTTGGGGTGCAGCCATTCCTACCTGTCCAGGGATGGAGCAGGACAGTGCTGCCAACACTGCCCCACCGCTGTCAGAAGACCAGAATAAAGTGCTACATGCATCTGCTACCTATATGCCTCCTTTTTTTTTTTTTTTTTCCCAGCCTTCAGATATATTTGGGTATCCATAGCGGTTGCTGTAAGAATGGGGCCATAATTTTTAAGACAGTCTCATTTATGAAAAGCTGGAAAAGAGACAAGTCAAAATAGAGAACATAAAATACCCAATAGCTAATTTACAATCTTTTATTTCTGGATCTTAGATGCATTTGCTTCATAACAAGAATATATTCTCTGCTCCTCTCTTTCCCCCATTTTCAATTTCCTGGGTTACTAAAGTTGAAAAATTCATTAATGAAAGCTCTTTGCATCCATAACTCAGGACATAGAGCTTCTTTTCAAACCTGGCAATAAAGCGTCATTTATAGCAGCAAAAGAGTTAGGGCTGGTTAGATCAAATACCGACCTAATCCCACTGAAAGAAACAATGTTGCAAAAGTAATTGCTTGTTAGTAACCACCCCCCAGCTGCAGCACTGCATACTGCTGCCTTTGAGGAGCCCGATGCAATGTCAAAGGAGACGCACTGGTAGAAAGAAAATTCTCAGGAAAATTAGAGGAATCAATTTGTGCTTCAAATGTATAATCCAGCAAAGGAACCAGCAGGAAGAAAACTTGCCCACGGTATGATGCTGGAGGAACCCAATGTGCTCTGGACTTGGGTGAGTCAAGAAAACGAAAAGACAGGGTGATTTTTTATTTCAGTTTTAAAGATTAGGTTCAACCTAGACAGGGAAACTTATTGCTCGCATCTAAACCAGGACCAAGATTTACTCCAGAATCACAGAATCATCTGGGTTGGAAAAGACCTTGAAGATCCTCCAGTCCAACCATGAACCTCACCCTGACCGTTCCCAACTCTACCAGATGCCTCAGCGCTGGGTCAGCCCAACTCTTCAACCCCTCCAGGGATGGGGACTCCCCCCCTGCCCTGGGCAGCTCATTCCAATGCCCAACAGCCCCTTCTGCAAAGAAATCCTTCCTCAGAGCCAGTCTGACCCTGCCCTGGCGCAGCTTGAGGCCATTCCCTCTTGGCCTGGCGCTGGCTCCTTGGCTCAAGAGACTCCTCCCCCCTCTCTGCACCCTCCTGTCAGGCAGTTGCAGAGGGCCAGGAGGTCTCCCCTCAGCCTCCTCTTCTCCAGACTAAACCCCCCCAGTTCCCTCAGCCGCTCCCCATCAGACCTGGGCTCCAGACCCTGCACCAGCTCCGTTGCCCTTCTCTGGACACGCTCGAGTCATTCAAGGGCCTTTTTGGAGTGAGGGGCCCAAAACTCAACCCACTCTTTGAGGTGTGATTACTCCAGCTCTAATTCAAAGGAATATGTTTATACCCAAAGGTATAAGGCTACATATACACATACAGATATATATAGAGAGATATTACAGATATATATATAACAGGTATCTTCACCTACTTCCCCTGCGTGCAAACCTTGTCTACACCACTTCTCACTGGTGGCCATGGGCACAGATCACGCAGCATTTCCAGACTGATTTTGTATCTATTCTTGTGCCAAATGCAAAAAAAGAACCAAAATTTCCTCTCTTTTTTTTTTTTCTATGTGATTCTCTGTGTGTACATCGATAGATAGCACAAGGCATCGAGTGTAAATACTGTCCCTCCATCCGTTTTTGCAGTTAGGATAATACAACCACAGCATTTTGTTAGGGTATGTCACCACTCAGAGTGGTTTTGCCTATTGACTGTCTTATTGAGTGATGGCAAGAGAAACAATCTCATTAATAGAAGTGACATCACACCTTGATTTTCTCCCCTGAAGTATCGAGATTAGAATAAATCCACCTCCCTGCTGATTTCAGTGGGACAGACAGAAAAAAGAGTGGCACAATGGTGCAATAATTACATTTTTGGCTTGTTTACACACATACATGTATTTGCACGCTTCCTTTTTTCCCCCCCTAGAAGTCTTCTGAAACAACCAACCAGCTTGGGCTACGTCTGGAAGGGCAGTTGCTTAATGATGCATGTTTAATTGCAATTCATTGGATCTCAGCACTGTGTAAATGATTCCTCTCCTGCTTTAAATAGGCTAAAAGGTTTTACTAATCCTCTGCGTTTAAGCAAACAAAAGTTGAGTTTTGCTATCTGGGGCTGCAGCTCAGGTCTGTGGCTCCGTTCCTGAAGGACTCAAGGAACAACTGTGGAACAACTTCTCACCCCAATTCAGCCACTCTCGCTCGGCTCGAGCATCGTGTCAGCCCTGCCCTTCCTCAGATAGGCAGGACTTTTGTTCTTCAGGAAAATGACTATTTTTAGCTCACAAAATATGGTATAAATCACCGTGTGGGTCAATGCTTGCTAATTACCCATGACTAAGTCCCAATTTAATGTGTACTGACATCGAGATTTCCAAATAATAATGCCTTCCCCCTTGCTGCACTCCGGTCATAAAATATACATTAAAGAGGCCTTCTTTTTAGGAGAGCAGGTGCTGAGACTAAGCGCTGACAAAAAGGCACTTCTGGGGTGTGAAATACGTTATTGAATTAGCAGCGAATGCATTAGTTAGGTCTGAGTTATGCTTTGAACATCTAAGATGCACGCAGCCATGCCAACTCCCTCCTCGCTCTTTCAGCCCATCTTCGGGGGGAAAATTTCCCTTGTCGCCTGCTGAATACAACATGGGTGTAAGAAAGGAGCATGGAGAAAGTGGCGTGAAGAAGGATTAAGAGTCACGGGAGGTTGGGAGGTTTGAGGGAAATGGACTGTGAGGGGAAAATGAAGGTTGTGTTGTCCGTACAGAGAAGGTGAAACTCTCAGACCGCTGTTGGCGTGCGAGGGGAGACTGGTCCCCAGCGCCCTTGTTGAATCACAGAAATGTCTAGGATGGAAAAGACCTTGAAGATCATCCAGTCCAACCATCAACCCAACATTAACAATTCCCAACTCCACCAGATCCCTCAGTGCTAAGTCAGCCCTACTCTTAAACCCCTCCAGGGTTGGGGACTCCACCATTGAGGTAAGTTGGAGAGACAGGATCTGTTCCCAACTCAACGGGCGACCTCAGGCAAGTTTATTCTCCCCTCAGTGTAGTAAATTATCCTTTCATAAAACCCGATGGTCCTAAAAGGCCATTTAAAAAAAAAAAAAACCACAACTTTTAAGGCTGCTAAATGAAAGCGGCGCAATTGTCTATCACATCATCTAGAAACCCCAAGCAGTTAAAGCCAGGGAAATGAATAGTTAATGATACCATAAATCTTACGCTGCCACATAAACATAAACACATTTTTTCTTGTCATGTATGAAGGAATAAATGTTTTATCACACCTTAACTCTGCCACATTGAATTATTTCCCTATTATTATTACTATTTTAAGGCAAGTATGGATTTCGTCTAAAGAGGCTCTGTTGGGAACGAGATACCTGGTTATTTATTTGTGAATGGATGGTGCATCTTCGGTGAAGTCCTTCTGTGGAGATTTAGGCACATCCAAAATAAGACTAATCAGAAATTTGTCTGACAACAGTTGACTGGAAGTTGTAAGAGGGACTCCCTGGCTATTTAGGAGGTGAGACAGGAGAGGATAACACAGGTCCGTGGATGGGCACTTCTTCCCCGTGCCACAGAAGAAGAGAAGATGAGAACTTGTGTGGAAGGAAAGAGGTCTGGAGTTTCTCTGTTGTAATACCCCACGGTGCTCAGGAGCAAGAAATACCTACAGACAGGTGTGTTGCCTTTGAAAGTGGGGAAAAAAATAAATCAATATATTTCTTTTGAGTTTAAAGTGATTGAGTTTTGGAGCCCTCGTGAGCAGGTGCACCCCTTTGCTGCACGTGTCTCAGGGGCTGAGCAGCACCCGAAGAATTATGCATTGAGAAGGGATGTGTATAAACTACTGACAGCTGGAATTAAGACTGTAGGATCCTATTTCCATGACGGTGTAAAAGAAAGGGAAGCAGGGGAAAAAAATAGTGGTGGAACGGGCACAATCATGTCCTGGGGGAGCGGCGAGTTCATAACTCACCTCCATATTCCAGGCATGTCACGTGCAACTTTCTGAGGCTGCACGGAGCAGATTTTACCACCTTTGTAAAACACTTTGAATTCTGAGTGAAAACTATTATTTAAGTGCAAAATATAATTACAGTGAAGATCAGCATGTAGAATGCTGCTGGGGAAAGGGGTGTGACATTACTTTTAATAATTAGGCAGAAAAACGCAGAGGAAATGGATTGTAAATAAAAAAAAATAAAAAAAAGAGAAAGGAAGAAAGAAAAGGATAAATTAAGCTTAACTAGCAGAAAAACCCTTTCAGAGACTGCTTGGTATTGTGTCTAAACCAGCAAAGAAGAGCTGATCTTCACTCCTAATTCAGTGTCCAACATCTGGACCCTTTTTTTCAACGTCTTTATCTGCAAACTACAGGCTAATAATTGTTATGAATTTTTGATCGGCACAAGTAGCAATGACAGCTTTGATTTACTGTCATCTATACTTCGAGTATTTCCCTAAAGTACTCTCAGTTCTTTGTGTGAAAGAGCTGCTGCAGAGGTGCAAAGTACCATTATTATTATTATTATTATTATGATTGTGCGGAACATTTCAAGCCCTGGTACAATCAGACTTGTGGCTTGCAAACTAGTTCCCAGAAAAGCAAGCCTTTACAGCAAAATTGCACCAACTAATGAACTCCCCATAAAAAAAAGAAATAATTGGATTGAGAGACGACTTTGTATGAAGGGGTGGGCCACCAGAGTCAGATGAAGTCCACACGCTCACTCAAGGATATAATAATGATGCCACGTTTCATAGTGCATAAAGACAGATAACTATTAAATATATTGAGAACTTTTCAATACAAAGAGACTCTGTATAAACTTTTTCTAAGGTAATCAAGATGTATAGCTAAAATTATACAAGGCAAGACCCTCCAAGCTCCTTGTGAAGCATCATCAGGTATCTCTTAGGTACCATCATGATTTTTCCCCCCTCCAAGCTCCTTCTGAAGCACCATCAGGTATCGCTTGGGTACCATCATGATTCTTCCCACATATCAGGTGCCAAAGAGGAACCCAAGGACCAGAGCAAGCACCTGTAGGATTAAGGGTAACAACCTGAGCCTTGTTGGCCCAGATTGCCAAATCCTGCAGGCTAATATTTTCCAGCATCTGGAAGGTTTGCACGCTCATCATCACGTTGGGAACGGTCCCTCCTGCACTGCCACAAATAATCCTCTCCAAGCTTTTCCCTGCCTATAATCAGGTTGATTCCATCTATATTGAGACAGATAATTACTATTTAAGGGTTTTTTTCTCCACAGCTCCCTACAGGTTTGGAACAAGCAGACTCCCTCCAACCTCTGGAATATCTTGGAGGCTGTGCAGACCACGTGCACGCTCAGGGAAACGCAGCCATCCGGCATGTTTTCCTCCTCAGCAACATTTCCCAGGAAAGCTGCGTTTCTCATAGCCCCTCAGATCACAGAATCCCAGAATCATCTGGGTTGGAAAAGCCCTTGAAGCTCCTCCAGTCCAACCATGAACCTCACACTGATGGTTCTCAACAACATCAGATCCCTCAGCGCTGTGTCTAGACCCTCTTAAGAGCACCTCATCCACTTGGTGAGAGACAACGTGGGGCAGGTGGGCTGTAAGAAATACTCACCAGGGCCTCTCACCACACGAATTGGGGAACTGAGGTTGTTTAGTCTGGAGAAGAGGAGGCTGAGGGGAGACCTCATGGCCCTCTCCAACTCCCTGAAAGGAGGGTGCAGAGAGCTGGGGATGAGTCTCTTTAACCAAGTAATGAGTGATAAGACAAGAGGAAATGGCCTCAAGTTGCACCAGGGAAGGTTTAGACTAGATATTAGGAAGTATTTCTTTACAGAAGGGGTTGTTGGGTGTTGGAATGGGCTGCCCAGGGCAGGGGGGGAGTCCCCATCCCTGGAGGGGTTGAAGAGTCGGGTCGACATAGAGCTGAGGGATCTGGTGTAGTTGAAACTGCCAATGCTGGGTTAACGGTTGGACTAGATGATCTTCAAGGTCCTTTCCAACCTAGATGATTCTGTGAATTGCTTTTCCAAAGGAAGATTTCCTCCCTTTTCCGGAGTTTTTGCGCTTTTCCAAGGAGCGCACGGAGCCATGCGAGGCAATAACTCACATGCTGAAATCCAACCCAGTTAGCTTCTGTGATATGAGGTGCCTTGACTACGCTGGCCTATTGATTAGTTTGTCCGAAAATGCTGCCTCATTTATTACAGTTTGATTTAAGCAGATAGAGCTCACCAGAAAGGTCACTCATTTTTATCCATTCCTAGCAAACAACACCCCCAATTCCATTACTACTATTTCCAAATCAATGCTGCTTTACTCTTCCCTCCTGAGCCTCTGGAGCATAGCTAGGATCGATGGTGCTTGTTCTGCCGTCGGTGTGTGAAACATTGCTCAGCCACTGTTGCAGGGAAAGGGCTGCTCCTCCGCCACCTCCTATTTGCTCATGCAAACACGGGCAGCTCGCTAATGAATGCCATATCCAAACGCATTTCTTAGTGCTTTGATCCTCTGAGCAGACTGAAATATTTCTGCTAGAAAGGTTTCACAAGTGCTTTTTTTTTTTTTCCTCCTTAATAAACACCAAAAACCAAACCCTTCTCCATCCCAAAACGGACACTGCCAGGATCTATTTTTCCAAACCATATTAAAGAACTACATTGGTGAAACAACTCTCTGTTCAACAAAAGACACAACTCGCAAAAGGAGAAGTTTGAAAACGCGTCACAAATCCAAAGCAACATATCGGAAGGAAATTTTCAAACTTTCTGGCCCAATTATCATCCATCTCTACCTTTTTTTTCATATTTAAACCCAACCCAATGTTCAGCTCTCGGTAAGAAAAGCAGATTCTGGTCGCCCTCAGCTCTTGTGGGTGAGGAGGAAGAAGGAGGATTATCTGCATCGCTGGTCTGGGCTGTTTGCTTGGATGACAGTCTATTTGGATACACTATCTTCAATGTCATTTTGAAGCTGGTAAAAAAAACCTCTCTGGGTTGTTCTTTAGTCCCTGAGTGGGATTTCAGAACCTTTTTTTACCCCATCGCTACGTTACACATCAGATAACGCAGCACTGGCTCTGCAGTCAGAAGGGATTTGTTTTTTAACCAGACTGTTGTGAAAATCTCAGGCTGTGGATGTTGTTTCCCAGCATTTTCACCCAAACCCTATGACACGTTAGCAGCTGTCCATCCCTTCCCAGCTCTCTCCTGGGTAGAGCTGCTGCCTCCAAGCAAAGCTTCACTGGGTAGACCTGGTGCCACCACTCGAGAGGAAGAGATGTGCAAATCCCTCCCTCCCTTCCTCACCCATTTATTAATTAATCTCTCATTATAAAAAAAAGGCTAATGACGATTACCTATGCTGAGTTAGAGGGCTCTGTAAGCACCAGCCATGAACTCTAAGTCTCTTCTCCTGAGTGCTACATGCAATCACTACCACGTCTCAAATTCCCATCCCAGTTCACCTCTTGCAATCCATTAAATGATTAAATGTCGCAGCTTTGTCGCTGGCCAGTGCCAAAACCCAGATTCCCTTCCCATTGGGGTGGGGGGGGTCTATCCATCTCCCTTTCCCTGAGATCCTCCCGGCACCTTTTAGCTCCACATCAGCTTTTAACGGGCCCCATTTTTCCTTTCAGCTCCTTTTCATCCCAAACATGAACCCGTCACTCAGAAAAAGGTTGTTTTATTTCATATATATATTCCCCCGCTGCTATACAAGATACATCAAAGTTTGGGGGACTTGGACTTAATTATATGTTCAAGCCAATGTATGGGGGGAAGACAGCAGTCCAGGTGTGCAAAATACATGTAGCTTCATGTATATGTGCCTACTAGGGGTATTTTCTGGAAAATTTGGAATTTTCTATGAAAGGAGCTAAATTGGGGCTTCTCTGTGAGCAGAGGAGGAAGAAGAGGAGGCAGACAGGGCTGAGCCACAGGCAGCAGGATCAGTCCACGGCCATGAAAAGCAACAAGAGAGCAAAGCTCCCTTCACCATTTTTCAAATAAATACCATAAAAAAACATGAGGCAACGTGGTTTTGCTCCTTCTGCTGCCGTGCCCTCTCATTGCCCCCCCCCACAAAACACCTGGCAGGGCGTAAGGGAGTAACTGGAGAGTGAAAAGCAAGAGAAACGTTGGAGTTTTGGTGCTGCTGTGATGGTGGGAGGGAAGGAAGGAGCCAGGGGGCTGGTGTCACCAGCAGAAAGTTGGGGATGATGTTCACTCAACTGACCAGCTCCTGTGCCAAGGGGAAGCCGGCAGTGCCCAGCACAGCCCCGATTTCTACATCTTCATTGGGTGTCCCAGAGGTCCCCAGATTGGTTATAGATCCTCTGGTAGCACACTCAATCCTGCCAAAAAGTTATGGATCCATAAAGGATCTGGTGTCTAAACGGGGCCTAGAAGAAAGCTGGAGAAGGACTTTTTACAGGGGTGTGTAGCGATAGGGTAACGGCTTTAAACTGAAAGAGGGGAGATTTAGATGAGATGTAAGGAAGAAATTGTTCCCTGTGAGGGTGGTGAGGCCCTGGCACAGGTTGCCCAGAGAAGCTGGAAGGGTTCAAGGCCAGGTTGGATGGGGCTTTGGGCAACCTGGGCTAGTGGAAGGTGTCCCTGCCCATGGCAGGGGGGTGGCACTGGATGGGCTTTAAGTTCCCTTCCAACCCAAACCAGTCTGTGATTTTATGAAATCTGTGGATCCTTTCCTTCTACAGATCTCTACTTCTTCATGTCACACCTGTTTTCCCAAAAGAGCTCTCTAACACCATCCAAAATCACTCTAAAAGAATGGGTGCACCTGAAGGAAGAGGGAGATCAAATAACTGAAATGGGAAGGGCACAGCAATGAAAAATGTTGTTCTGGTAGAATTAAAGATGTTTATTCCCCCCCTCTGTCAACACAGCAGTACATGATACACTGGGCACGGTGATGGCCTGCTTGGAACCAAACCAATGTACAAATTCTCAGCTTCTGTCAAGAGTTCATCAACTCCTCTCCTAAAAGCACACATACCAGATGCAATTTCTCTTTGTTTTTTTGTTCTTGAGGATCAGAGGAGCCATATGTACTTTGGATGCTGAGAACTGTCTCTTAAACATGAGTTGGAGAATTAATATTTCAAATGAGTGATGGAACTAAACAGACCAAACACATTCCTCCACTGCCTCCCAGTTCTCTAACTTGCACTTTGCAGAGGCAGCTGGAGTCACACCAGAAATAAACTGGTGTTTATAATAAAAAAAAGACACAACACAGAACAAGCCAGACAGTGCAAGACCGTGGCCACAAACATCAGGGGTCAGACTTAAACCTGCAAAAGGTCTTAGGAATGATTTCCCATATAGTTAAGACCGTTCCAGCAGCTAAATAATAATTAGGTCCCATTTAAATTTGCTATTTTGATGTGCTTTGCCACGTGACATGCAATTTTAGCAGCACTGTGACATCAAAGTGGGAAAAGAAGAGAAAATTTCCAGCATCTGGGTACCACTCAGAAGTTTTCAGCTCAAAACCCCTCCACCACCTCACACCACATCTTCGTTACCGCAGCCATCTGTCTTTTGCTTTTCTTTAATTTCAAGTCCCATCACTTGTTTTATCTTCGCCTCTCATCATTTGTTTCCTTCCAGGTTTGTTTTTCCTTTTGCTGGTTGTTCTCTCTGTGCTGATACAGCACCTATTGTTATAAATCATTAAAGTTTGACTACGCTGTTAATATCAGGATTCACGCGGCGTTGACACTTTAATAGCATCCACACGCAGAGATGCAGCACAGAGATTTCCTAATGGTTTGTGTTACCTTTGTTAACATGATTGCTCCTCATTTAACGACAAACCTTAAGACATTTACCAGTGTGGAGCTCCTGTCATTAGGTGGAGCAATATCAATATTTCAGTGCAGTGAATTCCATCCCCAAATTTCTGCAAAATCAGCTCCTATCTACCCAAATTCTGCCACGCACGTGGTTACCCGGCACGTCCACTTCTGCTACTTTACTGAATCATTCCTAAAAAGTTATTTTTGACGTAGTGACAATAAAATGCTTCACACTGGGAGGGGGTTGCTGGATATTCTCACTGTTCAGCTCTTGCCTAACCGATTATTTTTTTGTCCACTTGTGACACAGTTTATTCACCTCCCAACCAGCACCGTGCTTGCCTCCAGGCATCCCAACACTACAACCCAACACTAGCCAGCAACCGTGTGCCTGCTCAATTCAATACAAGCCAGGCTCTTGCTTTGGGTGAACAAATCTGAAGAAGAAACGCCCAGATTTGGCCGTTTCTTTGCACACACGAGGCATCACTCGAGCCTTGTTCAGGCCACGCAGCCCCAGGGCTGAATAACCACCCTGGGATTGGGAATCTCTTTTATTACTAGTGGTACAGGACAGACACAGAAGGGAAAAAGCTCCTTAAAATCTTGGCAATTCCTTATTCTCATCTTCTAGCAATCCCTCTAATGCCCAAGGGTGGATGCCAGGTTGGATGCGTGGCACCAGGTCACAGACCTCCACACACGAGGTCCCACAACCGAGCAAGGCCAACTACAGCAGGGTTACCTTACCCAACAAATCGAGCCAACCCTAAACATTTCTTGAAAAACAGCCATTATCCAGCTCAGTTTTAAACCATCAAGGCCACAGATCAACAATTTTGCATTAGGAAATGATTCTACAATCCTGTTTATCTCATCACATGTGAAACTCTCTGGGTATCAGCCTGAAATCACCTGCATCTTAGTTCTTACCTGTAGCATTCCCAGCATTTCTTTTCTTTCTTTACTGATTTTGAAACTCTTTACATATTTTGCCCCCTCTGTAAGTTGGGAAGCAACACAAGGGTGAGCAGCACTGGCTTCAGAAGATCTTCACCGCAGCCAGACAGTCCCTTCAAAGCACATTTCTACAGGACACCCAAAACACCCCAAAAGCTGCAGTTTTCCCAGACGATGCCATTGCAGTGACTAATCATGATAAGCTCCATACACCCCAAATACCATGTTTTCTCCCTAAAATGATCCTTTTTTTTTTTGCACAAGCCCAGTGGTAACCTCATTCCATTATGGCTAAAGGGCAGATATCTGTCACACAGCTTACCAGTGCATGAGCTCAAGATTGATTCTTCCGCTGGGGGAATCACTTCCTTAATTTTTAATTTATTTATTTAGCCTTCACAGTTTTAGTAAAGAAGCTTCATCACTGGGCTCAGAGGGTAGGGAGAGGGAGCACAGTACCTGCTTGTTATTCCTCTCGTGTCTCAGCAAATGTCTTTGGGAAGGTGTGTTCTGCTGACGGGACTCAGACCTGCCTCTGCACAGCAAGGTGAGGAGGGGAGAATTATTACCAAGATAAATGAAGGCGGTAGAGCTAAGTGACCTGCTTTTGGGGCAGGATGCTGTCAGCATCACGGTCGTGCTCAGAAGGGAGAGGTTCCTCCGCTCCCGTTGTGTGTTGGGAGAGCAGAGATGGGGCTGTGCTGATTTCCCACGGGCTTCCACCACACACGCACGTGAGCAGTTGGATTTGCAAAGAGCCCACCGGGTCCTGTCCTGCTCTTTGGATAAAATCTGGAGAAGAAAAGCAGCTGATGGGTGTCGATCACCCTTCAAAATCTGTCCCCCGTGCAGGGCTCTCTTTTTAACCTGGTCCAAAATAATACCAGCAGAAAGCAGAGAGTATGTGAGCAGGTTTTGAATGTGTCTTTTTCCTTTCTTTCCCTTGTTTAATGTTTATTGCCTTCAGAATTCAACAACCAAAAGAAAACTGCATTCATCTTAGCCAGAAAAGAGAAATATATTCTCCTCATAACATTTTGTTCTCAGAAGAAAATGAACTATATCTTGATTGTCAGGTAGCAGTGAAGCTCAGAAACCAAGATAGAGACTTAGCCAAAAAGGAGAAGGTTTTGCAGTTATCAGGAGCATCAGCCTGTGTCAGAGGGAATTTGATTTAAAAAGGAAAGTAATATTCAGGTTTGGTTTACAGAATCTGAACACAGCCACAGCCACTGAAACATCAAAACCAGCCCCATAGCTAATCCTGCCGTTGCTCAGGGTTTCTTCTACAGCCTCCCATCCCAGCTGAAGGAGTTTGGTTGTCAGACACAATTTTTCAAGGTGCCTCCAGAAGCTACGTGGGGAATTTGAGGCTCTTCACTTCCCTCCAGACAGCCCAGCCTCATTGCACTGCTCCCAGCTCAACCTCTGAGGTTTGGGCTTGGGCAGAGCATGTCCAGAGAAAGCTGGTGCAGGGTCTGGAGCCCAGGTCTGATGGGGAGCGGCTGAGGGAACTGGGGGGGGTTTAGTCTGGAGAAGAGGAGGCTGAGGGGAGACCTCCTGGCCCTCTGCAACT
>ML997693.1:1592851-1607279 GCA_010365825.1 Otus sunia | reverse complement strand
AAAAAAAAAAACCTAAAAAAAAAAAAACAACAACAAAAAAAAAAAACACCTCCAGGTTTCTGGAAACACTTTTAATATTCTTAGAGCCTCACGTTTTATCACGACCCTTCTGCAGTAATTGACTGGTTTATACATTTATTCACCCAAATCAGACTTTGGTACCCATGTCCCTCTGACCCCAGCATCCAAAAAACATCCCCAGGGTCCCTTTTCTACCTATAGATAACCATAATTGTGTGTCTGTGTGTATACATGGTTTGAGCTACACCTATTTCCATAGCAAAACATCTCTGAGGCAAATTTAAAGTGCCAAAAAGATACTTTTAACCAAGCTGCTCATAAACACAATCACTTAAGTGCCACATGGGATCTGGCAGGCACTGACAAATACCAGAGTGTTAATTCTGAGCGTCTCGGTCGCAAACAGAGACCAATGACCTTAGCTCAGGAGAAAATCAAAATACAAGGGGAAAACCAGCCCTTTCTGCCTGCCAGTCCCTCGGTGAAATTAGATTTATTTTTTTTTTAAGTAAGGGGATGTTTTGTGACCTAATCCTTCCCATCGGATGCGATTTCAGCAACCTCCAGGATGCAGAAACGCAGCAGCTGTCGGTCAGAGCAGTTTGTTAAGGTGCTCCAAGGACCAGGGTTGGGGCAAGGGGTTCCCCCAAACGGGCTGGCTGCTCTCCCCATTACAGACCTGATGATTCATCTCTACCTCTCAGCAAAATAATTTATTGTTTTCCTGCGGTGCAGGTTCCTGAGGTCACTTCACCACACAAGTGACCACACACAGGTCCTGAGCGGGATTTGCCAACAACTTCTCTGCTGCTGGTGGTGGAGTGGAGTCGTGTGATTTTTCCACAGCAAATCTCCATCTGTCCTGTCCTCCCGTGAATCTTTTTATCTAAGACAAAGCGTCTCCTCAGCAAAAAGGTTTGGATATACAGAGAAGGACAGAGGTACCCGAGAGAACCAAAAGCTTTGGTTAATGACAAAAATAAGCGCATCTCAGCTGTGCAGTAAATAGGTTTTCCTGCCCCAAAACTACACGTTAGAAGGAGAAATGTTCAGCCATAATAAGCTGATGCACTCTACAATAACTACTAATAAAACTGGACCCAAAGCTTCTTCATAAATCCTCTCAAAAGTACTTATGAAAATTGTAAGGGCCAAATCCTGTTGTTCTCATCAGAAAACACGTCCCCTTGAAGCCACGTGAGCTCTGAGTGACTGACCCGTGCAGATCTTGGTCTCCATTGCCTGCAAACTAATGATTCCTGTCTGAATCTATCCCAGCTATCGATTTCCAGTCTCCACACCCGCTTGTCCATCACTGCAATCAAGGTCCTGAGTCAGGGAGAGCAATTTATTGCTAAACTCTCATAAGACAAGTGACACAAATTTAGGATCCTCATATACTTTGCCCATCACTCACTGAATAATATTGAATCGATTCGGATAGGTTTTCTTTTATCATTCTTAGCTTACTGTCATTTTGTCCTCTGTGATTTCCACGCTGCCCCATGACATAAAGCTCAAAGTCAAAAGCTATGCAGTGCTTGTTGCTAAAGCTAACGCTGTCACCGGTGTCATACGAGTTGCATATGCCTCTGATTTTTCACTCCTAGGGAAGGCTGATTTATAAATCCAGACATTCAGCAGCAAGATTCAATCACCTATAAAGAGCCATAGGTACGCATGACATTCTCAGGGTCTATTAGGGTGTAGATGTTGCTTAATCCTTATCCATATGTATGTCAGTAATTCATATTGAGAACTGAGTATCCTGGGCTTTGGCAATTACTCTCTGTCGGGTTCAGTTAAACAGCTTGTGAGATGTTTCACCATGACCTTATGGTTCACCTAATACTGGGCACCAGTGGAGGGGCCTGCTCACCAGCCCTACCCCTATAAATACCTATAAATACCTATAAATACCTATAAATACCTATAAATACCTATAAATAACCACTCCTCTGCTGCTAACGTAGAGCAAACGGCCCCTTCAAGGGGCCATCAGATCCTCAGTGAGTCCTGGTGGGGTCCCTCTTCCTTCACTGACCACTTAGGAGGCAGAAGAGGGTCTGTCAGGGAAATCCAGTCTCTAATTTGGTCTCCAGCTGTGAGGAACTGAAGGAATCGATGCCTCAAACATTCATCAACACAGAAAACCTCAAGGACGAGCTGTCTGGACTTTGTGATGAGTCTAAGGAAGGTCACCCAAGGAAGCAGGAGTGTATGGAGGGGTTCACCCCCCACTCCTTTGTGGTTGTATCATCAAACTCCTTGGATAAACCTCAAAGGGGGGAAACGTGGACTGAGTGAAACCAACTGTTTCCCCTCAAGCACAAGGACTGTGAATCACTGGCTCCATCATGTAAGCCAGACACCATGCAGGCCTTGTTAAGGACTTCGCCATTGAAGAGGTGATAAGAACTGATAAGAGGTGAGCATTTCTGCCCCAGAAGCTGGATGATTATTCAAGAAAGATAGCAAAAAGCTGTGGGAACCAGGGGACATTGTGACCACCAACTCAACTGGACAAGGGGTTGGTGCACCCTCTTCCCCCTCAACGCATGCGCAGAACCCCTGCTCCACCTTTTCCTCATCTCTCATGGAAATGAGTTCATGGAATACCTCCCTCTCCTCGTCTAGTATGCAAATCAGCTGATAAAATGAACTTAAAAGGCAACACAAACTTTGCTGGGTGTGCACCCACCACCCAGGATTACCAGACCTGAGACAACGCTGGATCCAGGGGTGGTGATCCAGATTGCTTTGACTCTCTTTCTCTTCTTTCTTTTTCCTTCCTTTTCTTTCTTATAGATTCATAAGAGACCCCATTGCTTATTATCCTTTCCCAAGTTTAAGTCATTTCTACCACAAGTACAACATTTTAACCGGTTGTTTGGTGTCATTTCACCTTAATTTAACCCGAGGGGATCACAGAACCTTTATGACTCCCTGGGCTCCCAGTCTGGTCGTGACACCAGCACGTAGGTGGATATTGGTGCCTCCTGAAGCTGTGAGCAGCCTGAAAGCTTTTCCTTGGGAGGTCTTTCAAGTAACCTCATATTCTCCAGTGACTAAAGAGGGAGCTTAGGCCCTGCTTTAGAAGGACTGGTTCTTTAGGCACCTAGTATTTAGGGGTAGGTTGCATACCCAAGTGAGGCTGATGGGCTCTGTGTTCCCACAGCAGGTAGACATCCCAACCAAGGCTGGATGACTCCAGGCCATCATCACCTCTGTAGAAGGATGGTGTACACTGGAAGAAATGACTCTCTCAAGAAAACTGAGGCCATTCCCAGACATGCACAGAGCTGTCCTCATCCCTCCACATCCCCACAGGGGGAATTCACAAGGCAGCACAATTTTGAACCAGAGCTGAGCACTGGGAAGGGGGGAACACCAAGTACCCGTGTCCTTAAATAGTTCAGTATTTCGTTCACGTGATTTAGCTAAGGAATAATTTTGCAGGAGACAGCAGCAAATATTAGTGAGAAATGTAAAGTGGAAATAATTACATGCGGTTCTTTATTATGCACTTGTTTTACTGAAATATATTACTTCTGTGTTCTGGCTTCAAGGACAATCCTTTTTTAAAACAATAACAAAAAATGAAAAAAAAGCCAAAGCATTTTCCAGTAAACCGAGGGACAATGTTCAAAAAACTCCTTAATCTTTCCATGAACATAAAAATCTCCCACAGACAAGTCTCATGGATGCAGCCTTCCCTTCCCAAAACAGCTCTTGGACCGACAGAGAACAAGCACTTGCATCAAGAAATCTGCACAAAGAAGCGACTGGTATCTGTCCAGCTCAGATATGAGAAGCCAAATACTCATTTTCCTTCCAAAACTTGACCCTTTCCCACCCTTGGAAGCAAACCCTAAGGAATTTCTCCTTGAAAAGTTATTAGATCTGTTTTACCACGCAAGCCCCTCAGAGGTGCACCGTTCCTTTCCCCAGAATCTAAAGACTTTTTGCTTCTGACCATCAATAAGCAGAGAACTTTTGGGAAAACATTCCTGTCGGTGGGAAAATATTTTCCACATTTCAGAAGAGCGCAGGTAAATCAGGGTAATAACAGGATTTATGCTGCAGTAAAGCACTGAAAAGCTTCACAGTTCCCTGCAAAAGCACAAATAATTCAGCCTCTGGGCTGGCCCGGTGTTGGCGTGAGGAATATGATGCTCATGGTCCTCAAGAAAAGGCACATCTGCAAGGCTTGATAAATGCCCAGAGGCTTGAAACTGTATTTATTTTAAACATTTTGGGCTGGATTCAGCTCTTGGATAAACCACACTAGCCAACATAGCCTCCCACAACCAGGGGAGGACAAGAAGACACGCAGCCAGCTCTCTGGTGAGATAAATGCCCTTCAGCAACATCAACCCAAGAAGATTTTTCTGCTTCTGGTATCGTGGCTGGTACCACACACAACATCCACCATCTGCCTTCTGCTCCAGAGGTGCATCCTTGCACACATCCCTACTGTACATCCTTCCCTACCTCTAATCACCAGTGACAGCACCACTAGAAAAGGCGTCTTGCTTTTCATTTTCATTTTCACTTTCGTTTTCATTTTCATTATTTTCATTTTCATTATTTTCATTTTCATTTTCATTTCCTCCTCTACAAACTTTGCCCTGGATGAAGGACATAAATGTCGGTCAGTCCTGGCTTTTCACTGACTTAACACAAGGGATCATTAATTCACATCCCCCCATCCCCACTCTCCCCTGGGATTGGACATTGCTGGAAGTCCCACTTCAAACTTTTTGCTGTTTAGTCTGTTACTGAGGCATCAGACATTTGTATAAGCATCCATCAAACATTTGATCTCTGAGCTGGGAGTCACAACACAGCCCTGAGCTCATCTATCACAGCAGCCCAACATGCAAACAGTTGAAGACTCAAAACAGGTCTCTTAAAAAGCATCATGTTTTGTCTTCTTGCAGAGGGTGATTAATTTTTAGAACAAAACTCGCATAAAAATCTTTTCAATCTATTTGCAATTACCAGAAATAAGTGGCAAACAGCTTTGAGCACTTGTTTTCAGAAAAAAAAAAACAAACTCCCACTAATTGCAAGCCAAAGTATCAAGAAATTTGAAATATGACTTCAAAGTACTCATATATTTTAAGGATCCAATTTATTCTACAGGAAAGAAATACACAGGGGTTATATATATTTGGAAATCCTGTGCTATATGGTGTACACATACTCACACGTTATGTGTGGGGTGGTGGAGACAAGGTTCCAGCCTTGAAATCTCTTAGAGCTTTGCAATCTCTCATGCTTTGCAATTTGCTTTGTTTCTCAGCATTTCGCCTCACTTCTCACTTCACTAACTTCCTAGAAATTGGTTCTTTCATGTTAAAAATTACTGCTGTTGCATTTAATTTGGACATCCAGCTCTCTCCTCCAGTCTCCCTCTGACTTCTTTATGCAATTCTTTCCCTTTCTTCTGAGCATCTCATGCAACAACTCCCTTAGAAATAACTACCCCGGTGAGTTTTTCTGGACAAGTTTTTCACCGTTACCTGCCACCACAATCAGATTATATAGGATCCACCCAATGAACACCACCTCAGATAAATGCTACAGGATCGACCCAATTTCAGAGCTGGAGAAAGATGAATGAAGGAAAAGCAAAACATGGAGTGAACCTCCTGCTCAGTTCCACAGGGTGGAAAATACTGCTGGCAAATCTATCCCACCAGGGCATATAAAGGTCAAGTAAATCACCCTTTTCTCCTTCTTCCATGGACTTTTCTGTTTGAGGGCTTTTGGCCTTAAAAGAAATAAAGGGTATATGCAGGATGAGGTGTTTTACAGGAAATAGAGATTATTATTCAGTCTTTGCTGTTCTTACTGTTTTTTTTTTTTCCCCTGGAGAAAAGGAACATAAATACCATGAAAAAGTCATCCTGGAGCAGAACCAGCATGAACAACCATGCTCCGTCCTTCAGAGCCCCGACACTCTCCTGCCTTTCACACAACACAAAAGCCATCAAAGCACCCAAGTCACTGAATGCAAAAGGGGCCTTGACACCAAAACACCCACAACCTTCCTGCTTTATTCAGTACCAGAGCAGGGAAACCTCTGCTCTGTTTCCATCCAGCCCAGTTCATCTAAACTGGTGTAAACATCATGTTTCTTCAGCCCCGTGAGTCCGGTCCTGCACGGGGAGCATCCTCACCACAACTGCTGCACTGGGCTTCTGGTCACTCAGGCACAAAGCTGAGCAAAACGGGGATTAACCAGGGCTGATGGCATTTAATTTCTCATCCAGACAGTGGGAGCTGCAGCAAATCCTCCACATGAGGGGGAAGGAAGACATCGTCGCTCTCGATTAGAGACAAGAGCTGGCAGAATCTTTTGACTGTGCTGACAGGATCATGTTGTCCTGGTTTTTAAAAGAGTTAAAAATGGCTTGTTTTAGAGATATTGGATATTGCTGTTACCACCATTAACTTTGTAAAGTTGCACAACAAAAGTCTCGTTACCAAATAAACCACTAGTGGGGTTGCTGGGTCAGAAACACCAGGAATCAAATCCAGATCTTCTGCAAAGCAGAGGACAAGTAGGAGATGGAAGCCCAGCTCTGTTCTGAGGCTGGTACTACATTAAAAGAGTCACTCCAGTGGGACAGAGGAGCACTGCACTGACTGATGATGCTCCCACTCTTCTCCAGTACAGACACATCTGGCAGAAGCCAAAGTTTCGGAGCCCAGCTCAGTGTCTTTAGACTTTAGGTCTCCTCCTGTTTCCCAGGAAGCATTCAGACAGTGCTGCTCTTCCTTGAGCAGCTCTTCACAACCATCTATGGGTCTGAACCACCCCACAGAATCCCAGAATCATCTGGGTTGGAAAAGCCCATGAAGCTCCTCCAGTCCAACCATGAACCTCACCCTGACTGTTCCCAACTCCCCCAGATCCCTCAGCGCTGGGTCAACCCGACTCTTCAACCCCTCCAGGGATGGGGACTCCCCCCCTGCCCTGGGCAGCCCATTCCAACGCCCAACAGCCCCTTCTGCAAAGAAATCCTTCCTCAGAGCCAGTCTGACCCTGCCCTGGCGCAGCTTGAGGCCATTCCCTCTTGGCCTGGCGCTTGTTAAACCCTGGCAGTTTAAACCCTCAGTCAAATTTGATCAAAAAAGAGCCTCTGAGCTCAACTGAAGATGAAACCAATCCGGACAATGTGGTCTCCACTTAACTTGAGTCCTTTCAAGAAAGTTTCCCAAAGGAATTTTTGCCATTCTTGGAAAGATCCCAGCATGTGGAAGGGGCTTCACGCCAAGACAGGATGTTTTCTAGAGGTTTGGTCACAGTAGATTTTTGACTGCAGTTTTCCTGTCCTTTGACTTCACAAAAGGACAAAATAAAGGAAGAGAAATCCGCAGTTACAGAAGGTGATGTCATGTACCTTTACTCTGATATTGATTGCCCATCTACAGTACTTCACTTTAAAATAATGAACAACCCAGAAATAGAAACATAACCAATCAATTATCCTGTCCTAATTACTCAAAGCCAAATCTGGTGGAAATGCAGGCTTGTACACCAGCTTCTACGGCGTAAGAAAGCCCCTTTAGATCCTTATGAAGAAGTAGGAAGACAAGTGCAAACGGGATGGTTGTGCTTGAAAACCCAGCCCTGCTCTTTTGGAAAGCAAACGTCGTGAGCATGCTGCTCGGCTGCAGTCGTGTTGTCACCCTCACGGTTACAGGACAGTAAAATGGGAAAAGATTTTCATCTTCCAGCGATTCCACTGTCAGGCTGAATATTAACCACCATGTTCATATAACCCACTCATCACCCATTTCCATTTGGAAAATATTGGATGTCTACAACCAAACGTTCTTGCAAGGCATTTCCACCAGAAAATATATACAGAGAAATTATCTATGTAAAGCTCAGGCTTAGTGCATTACAAATCAATATTCCTCCTTCCCCTTTCCACATCTATTTTCTTCGCTCATATAAAGCCAATCATCTCATGAAACACAGGTGTGAGGAAATTATTATCATTTCTATTAAAAAAAAAAAAGTCCGTTGGAATTAAATTCTATAAAACAGAATAAATCCATCTTAGACAAAAGCTGAAACCTCCGCAAGTGTCTATCAAGCCTAAAGCCCTCATCCTAATCCCAAATCCAACCCTGGCTGTGATCATTGGCATGACAAGGATTTATCACAGTGCAGAATTTATGCCTCGTGCACCTGATTCCTGTCCCAACATTTCTACGGGTGCAACTGCTTCGGGTTAAGGTCACTACCAATTTGCAGGAACAGGAGGGAACAACAGATAATGTTTTTCCAAAGTAATTTTTTCCAGCCTCTGGCCAAAGTCTGCTCCAAGGGGGGGAAACCTCAAACCATCCCCAGCTTCTTTCAGAACACTCAAGAAGCAGCTTTTACAGAAGTCCAGACTTCAAGGTGCAAGGAAAAACATTGAAAGAGATTGCAAAGACAAGAAAACTTGTACAGAAAAAGTTTGGCACGTGTATAAACCCAGAGGGCAGTTTTTCCTCTAAAAGTCAAAGTTTACCTCACAGTCATTTCATCCCACAGCAATTTTCTAATTGTTCATTAAAAACACATTAATTGTATGTAAAATGCATAATTTATCGCTGTTTGGAAGTGAAAATAGAAAACTCCAGGGGGCAAAAAATTGGCACGAAGTCATACTTCTGATTTATCCCTATAAAATCTGTCCCTGGGTACTGTGAATTATTATAGAAGACATCAAATTTCTACTTAAAAAAATTAGTTTGAATGAATCCGTGCAGTGATCATGAATATACAGTATTTTAATAAATTGCCACATCTTTCAGTGAAAACGTGTGCATGCTTCTGTTGATTATACTTAGCTCAGAAAGTCATATTTTTATATGAGTGCAAAACCAATATTCAGTAGTCATAATTCAAAAAAAAAAAAAAAACCAAACACCCAGCAACAAAAGAACCACAGCAAACCCCGCACCATCACACTCCATGGCCTCATAATTACTGTCTCCTTTTTTAATGAAGATGTAGCACCCCACTTTATGGGCCTAATTTATACTATAGATCAAAACTACGTGAAATTTTCTAATTCTCCAAGAGAGGAGGGAGATTGCCACCTTTATGGCTTTTAGCACACACTGTTATTTCAGTTACAGCATGAGCATCCCTGTACAGCAGCAACAGATTGAACTTCTGATTCTCAGAAGTCCAAATAATATTATGAGAGGTTTACCCCTACTAATAACTGGAACCTTCAGTTCGAGTCATGTCCTATACACTTATTTTTTTAAATATTATATCACAATCACAAGAAATAAAATTATTACCACAGTAGCACACACTTGCAGTTTTTCTTTCAGCTCTTCCAGCACGTCAGTTTGCTCTTCAAACTATTGTCTACTAAGAACTTGCATTTTTGCTGTCACTGTAGATATATATATATGAGTGAATATATATTTTATATATGGGCACAGCTGTCCACATGTATAGGTGTATCTATACACCTACACCCAGGTATATCTGAGCTAAAAAAAAATCACTCAAGTACAGCAATGCACACACAAACATACCTACTTACACACGTACAGATATACATGTATATATTCACCTCCCCTATATAAATATATAAATATATAAATATATAAATATATAAATAGATAAATAGATAAATAGATAAATAGATAAATAGATATAAAGCATCTCATCCACAGAACTGCATTTTCTCCCTGTCCACAGAAGTCACCAGACAGCAAAATGCTGCCCACACACTCCGAAGTGAGTGTCGGGCTCTTAATGAAGGGCAGGAATTAAGGCAGGATTTTATCTAATCAGGGGCATCGCTCCACGAATCTCACTTCTGGATAATTTGGGGGAGCTGATCTGCCCTTGGTTTGGGTGTGTGACTGGGATTTTTGGTAGCAGGGGAGGGGGCTACAGTGGTGGCCTCTGTGAGAAGCTCCTTGAAGCTCCCCCAGCTCCAAGCTGGACCCACCTCTGGCCAAGGCCAATTAGTGATGGTGGCTGCACCTCTGTGATAATGTATTTAAGAAGGGGAATTTGGGAGGAGTTGTTAGAAGGAGTTAGGAGAAGGATGTGTCTGTGAACACCGAGGTCAGTGGGAGGAAGGAGGAGGAAGAGGGGGAGATGCACCAGAGCATGGAGCCCCCCTGTACCCCGTGGTGAGAGGGCAGGGCCCCCCCATCACCCATGGGGGTCACTGGAGGAGCAGAGATTCTCCTGCAGCCTGTGGGGGACCCCCGGGACTCTGTGGGGAGAAGCAGCCCCCGCAGTTGTAGTTCAGTGCTGGGAGGTGCAACACGTGGGGGTGACCCACGGCGGAGCATCTCGGGAAGAATCACCCCGTGGGGAGGACTCAGGGCGGAGGGAGGTTGTGGGGGACTGTCTGCTGGGAGAGGGACGTGCCGTGGAGCAGGGGGAGGAATGCAGCAGAGGGCTTCCCCCCAGCCTTGGAGGAAGGGACAGCAGGACTGACTGCACCCCCCATCCCCTGCGCCGCTGGGGGAGGAGGGAGAGATATTGGGAACAGAACTGAGTCCAGGAAGAAGGGAGGGGTAGGGGGAGATGGTTTTAAGATGCTGTAACATTTCTCACTGTCCCACTCTGTCTGTGAAGTGTCGTTATCGTTAGTGTTTTGAATTAGTGATGTTCTTTTTCTTCCCCTAACGAGCCTGCCTTTTGCCCATGACCATAATGGGTGAGTGACACCCCCCCCATCCTTATCTCCATCCTTGAGCCTTTGGATTCATTTTTTTTTCCTTTTCAGTGCTGCAGGGAAAGGAGGACTGAACAGCTGCGTGGTGCTCAGCTCTGGGCTCAAACCACAACAGGCCAACAATTCTGCACCTGTCTATGCAGTAGGCTAAGGAGATGCTTTTATTTTATTTTTTTTTCAATCAGCTTAAGCGCAGAGTCACCCAAACATCCATTTATTCCATCAGGTCATGAAGCGACTGGTTTCCTGACAGACCAAATATCAGCATGCTGCATGCTAGGAGCATGAGAAACAGCCTGCAACGTTCTCTTTGCAGGGTTGAGGCCACCTCCCAGGGTTGGGAGCTGCCAAAGACCCCCAGTACCTCCTCTGGCTTTGCTCTACCCCTGGCCATCCCCCAATTCCCCACCTCAAAGGAGGAAGGTGGCCTCGAAGCAAATGGGTCACTCACAGCAGTGTTGCAGAAATGGTTTGAAAACACCGACAGAGGAAATTACCTTTTGCTCTTTTCTAACCTACAGGAGAGTTTGTCGACTTGCAGCTCCTTTGTTTTAGCCATGATCTAGTAGACAACAAAGTTTCAAGAGGATCTGCCCTAACTCTCTGATAATAAGCATCTCCCTGCCTCTGTTTCCACTTACAGATTCTTGCTCGAGGCATCGGATGCTCCAAGGCAAGTTTTGATAAAAGAGCCTTGCTGTCTGCAGTGCCCCTAATTACAGCAGCTCCATTTTCTCCTTTGCAGGTGGCTCCATCCTCTAGGTTAATGCCACAAAGGTCACTTCGTTAATTCAATACCAAGCCCACATTAGAAATCATCTGCACAGGGCTAAAAAAGTCAGTGTCTTTTTTAACACCGATGTTAAGGTTTTCTTAATACTATACAGTCATAGAAATGAATTATGGAGGAATAAAGTAGGTACCTTGTGAAGGTTAGCATTACCCTGAGATAGACATCAAGGCAGGTCAGATGATTCACCACCAGCAGGTGATTGTTTTTCTCCAGAGATTAACATATGCCTTAAACAAGCTTCCAGGAACGTGAAGTTAGAAGAGAGAATTTCCCATCGGGTAAATTGGAGCAGGCAGAGCTCCAGTTTGACCAAACATGTAGAAGAAATGATCCCACATGGGGCTTTGGATGGAAAGGGACAAGTAGGGTCATCAAGCCTACGTCAGAGAAAAGCTACACCTACTACAGAAAGGTCCACAGAGCTTCACCACATGCCACGAACCCCCCAAAATACTCACAGACACCCTTCTTAAGACTTCATAAAGACCAGAAACTGTAACTACCAGAGGAGGTGTGGGGATACCGATGTCCCTGAATGTTGCACAAGATGCTAGGAAGCCCAGCAGACCCCACTCTCCAGGAAAGGGGGGAAAAACAGCCCCTGGCAATCTGGTCCTGAGGAGAAAATTCCCTTCTGACCCCAAATCTGGGTGTATGAGCAGAAGACAGCAGCAAGGGCTGATGCTAACAGGACTGCAACAGCCCCTTCCTCCACTGTTCCTCCAACCTGCCTCTTTGGGGATCATTTAAGGAGTTTTTTCCCCTGTGTATCAGATGTGGATTTGTTATGTATTTAAGGATATGCACCAAACTGAAGCCCAAAGCTACAAGACACAAAAAAAGCTGTTCCAGCATTTAGAGCTGCTGGGCTGGATGCAAAGTCCAGCCTTCACCAGGCTTTGCAGCACACTGTGTGGTCCTACTCCCCTCTCCTTCGCTTAAATCGACTGTCAGGATGAACAGAACTACCACAGGACCAAAAAAAAAAATACAAAGCAGGATTTCCAAGAAGGTAGAAGCAGAGGATGGGATGTGCTCATGAGTTGTAAGCCCTTCTAGTCCCGACAGTTGACAATTAAGTCCCAGGCTTAAAACATGATGGTTATTCCTGAAGGACAAACCCCGAAGCAACAGCTGGTACTCGCCCCCAGTTTTGTTCTTTGCCTGTTGAATTGCCATTTTTATTTTGTGTGAGGTTACCAAGGAACACAGAGGGGTATTTTTCATCCCCTCTTTGGCTTCTTCAGCCCGTGAATACCAGGAATATATTTAATGTAGTAACAGAGGGGGGAGGGAAGGCCTTCAGCACTCACCAACATTCACCATTTTAAGACTAATGACCTCAAGGAAAGACTATGGGTTTTTTCAGTCATGGTTTTGGGAGGCATCTGCCAAAGATTTTGGGGGAAATGTTTATTGATTATCATTTTAAAGAAACAGCTTCTCCCAGGAGCCAAATAGGCTATTCCTAGGGGTGGATTTTGGAAACTGTTAGCTGCTCACTTTTTTATATTACAGAGTAATGTATATGCCATCAAGAAATGTTCTACAAAAAATGAGAAACAAATTCAGATAAGTTGCTGACAGATCGTATACTAAGAGGCCAAATTTTCATCATACATTCACTGAATTACCTTTTAAAATCTAATTTATTGTCAGGCTAACTCTAGTCTCATTTGGAGCTTACTAGCGTTAGGATGATCAGCATTTTATGGCAGCCATACATTACAGTTGTGTCGTACCCTTTTACTATAGGAATTTCAAAAGCATTTTACCATCCCTCGTAGGTTGTTTAACCTTAACTGGGATAAGAACCTCCCCATCCTCATTTAACATCGTGGTGAAGTGGCAACGGGACTCTTAAAAGACTGTGGCAGCAGCACGGAGCAGTTTGAGAAAATGAGATTTTAGAATGGGTATGATTGAAAACCTAATAGAAAATTAGAGGGGAAAAAAAAATAAACACCTGTAGCTCAAAGGGGACCTGTCTTAGCATCAGGTTTACTCATGGGGAGGATCACGGGACCTTTAGCTCTACAGCTCAGCCCTGGAAAAGGACTTGGGATGGAAATCTGAGCATCAGCATCCATTTAACTGTCTGAGAAAACAGGGAAAAAGTTAAGCCCAGCTCTAGGAGTGTCTGGCTGCATTTTTGGATGGTTTTTAGTCATGCAATGACCCAGACTGACCTTGTATAAAGGTTTACTTATTTCTGACACAATCCATTTACCTACCATAGGGGAACAGAGTATTTGGTGGCAAAGCCTGGAGCCCAGCAAAGGGTGATGCAGAAAAACTCCTGACGACGTAGATGTCAGGAACAATCAGAACTAATGAAATAGTTATTGCTATCAGGTATTTGGCATATTAATGCACAGAGACAGATCTCATTTAATGAGACAGAGTCTGGCAATATAAATTATCGGACACTCAAACACTACCACGCTCCACATTTAAGGGCCATTTGAATTGTACTCAGGTAGTTTCACTCATCTGCAATCTGAGGAATGTGTTAATAAATACAGGCCTGAATCACACCATTGATTTGTAAGTGGAATTTCCCATTAAAACCTGTCAAGAGTATTACTTTAAAAAAAATTAATGGTATATTATAGCCCAGGGTTCTGCTATAACATACTCCTGACAGTATAGCTCTGCGAGTCTCATGGGTGATGGATAATCTTGTTTGTTCTGTATCGTCGCTGTAGTATCTTTTTTTTTGCACTTCTGCTGCAGCCACAAGCAGGACTTGGGGTCCATCTCCAGTGGGCAGCAAATTAAACAACCAAGCAAGAGTCTACAGCTTCCTTCTCGCTTCCTTGAGGAGCAATGTTTCATTTCTACGGCCAGTATCACCAATTCAGAAAAAAAAAAAAAAAAAAAA
>ML997693.1:1557883-1578039 GCA_010365825.1 Otus sunia | reverse complement strand
CTCTGACTGGCAGCTCTCCAGCCACTCCTCCCCAAGCCTGTAGCGCTGCTGGGGGTTGTTGTGGCCCAAGGGCAGCCCCCGGCATTTGGCCTTAGTGAAACTCCCCCAGTTGGCCTCAGCCCATCGCTCCAGCCTGGCCAGGTCTCTCTGCAGAGCCTCCCTACCCTCGAGCAGATCAACACTCCCACCCAACTGGGTGTCCTCTGCAAACTGACTGAGGGTGCATCGATCCCCTCGTCTAGATCATCAATAAAGATGTTAAACAGGAGTGGCCCCAAAACCCAGCCCTGGGGGACACCACTCGTGACCGGCCACCAACCTGATTTAACTCCATTCATCACAACTCTCTGGGCCCGACCATCCAGACAGTGTTTTACGCAGAGAAGCGTGTGCCCATCCAAGCCACGAGCTGGCAGTTTCACCAGGATTGATTAAGGCTAAAGAGGAAACAGGACTGTTGGTAGAAACACGTCATTGCAGATCTGGTGTTTCAAGGCATCACTGAGAGTTTTGGCATTGCAGTTTGCAAGTGCCTTGGTTTTCTATTTAACTTTTGCATGTATTCTAGTAATGAAAACACAATGTCTCGCTGAATTGCGTATGAAAGTAAAGAATGAGTAAAGCCAGAGTACTAGAAGCAGCCATTCTCTCTCGAACTGTCTGGCAGAGTTATGTGGCAGTTGTGTACTTTTTCCAACTTCTGAGGGAATGTTCGTGGAGGACAACCAGAACTGATGGGAACTGAGCAGAAAATAGGCAAGCGTTGTGCTTTCTTCTGACATGTGATGTCTCTTATTTTTGCCTTGAGCTTCTTCAGGAACAGACAGCCAATTGTACTGCGCTGTGCATTGGGGGTTTATGAGCTTCACAAATGGGTGAGCAGGTTTTCACCACTAAACTCATTGCTTCCCTTTCAATCTGAATGCAGATCCTGAGGGATAAAAGGCTGGTGTGTGCCTTAAAACAAACAGGCTCCACAGCAGTGGAAGTGAGCATTGCTGGTCTTTCGGGAAGTAAGGGGATACAGAGAGCTGTAAGGCCAAATCTGGGGTTTAGGACTAAAAACTGCCCAGTCAGTCACTGCATCCTGCTGCTGTAAAGTGAGCAACAACTGCCTGAGTTGCTCAGCTGCCCTCTTCCACCAGGTTATGGAAAAGTCTTGCTGTGTCACCTCCAGTCCCACAGACAAGCCCTGGGAAAGGTCTTTCAGTCAGATCCAGATCCTAAAAACTGCAGTAGACCCTGCAGTGGAGATTAAAAATCAGTTCTGGGTTTACTTTCAGGCTTATTGCCAACAGGCTTTTTCACACATACATTTTCTCCAGTAAAACCTGTTCCTTCCTCAGCCAAAACCCATCCTTTCTACTGTGCCAGAAAAAACCCGGCGATTCACGGGCTGAGAACTTACAAGAGCAAGTGTGACCCTGAAGATGAGAGGTTAAAAGCACTCACTAAGCTGAAGGAGATTTCCATTCCTGGCCACAAAATTAAAATCTCATCCCCACCAGCCACTGGCTACAGCCCATACTCTGATCTGGAGGCTGCCCCAGGGCCACGGGGGTTCAGCTCCGCAGTGACGCTCTCCATCACGTGTGATTTCCTTTGGACATCTCGCCCGCCATGAACAAGTAGGTTTTTCCTTCTCTAACCCCCGTGATGTGCAGTGCTCAACGGACTATTCAAAGCAGAAGACTACAGAGTTTCCACTGTAAGACGTTACCACTTTCCTTAGGATCTGGTTCCTTCTAACTCAAGAGACCTGTTCAAAAACATGAACATTTCTTTTACCGACTTTTACATCCCAATAACCATGTTTAAGGTACTATTATCCACCGTAAGATTATGTGCAATTACCTCCTTCTCATGCAATTTTGTTCTCCAGAATTACCACTCCCCTTTCATTTGTTACAAGGAATATTTTATACACCTTTATGAATTCATCCAACTATGCGCTAGATCAGAACACATAATTTCATCACACTTACTTAAGTGCCTTTTAAACATAATTAGAAAATTGGTGCGAGTCAAACTAAGCTGCAGTGAAGTTTTCTCCTTTCCTACCTGCTCTTCTTCCCACCAACCCTCAACATGCTGCTCATCCTGATGTGGGCTACCACCAAGCCAGGACCCCATTCCTGGCCACGTCTGTTGCATCTTTCTGCTATGAAGTGCCACCTAATGCATCTTAGAGAGTTTTTATTTTGTTGTTAAAATTAATATATTTCTTTGTTCTTTAGCTCACAGTTTTCTTAACACAAGCGTTAAGTAGCCATAATTCCAACCACGTTGATGTTACTCCAGAAGTAGAGCAGCATACCTCAGAGTAGAATTTAGTCCCTCTTACAAAGAACCTTAAATTAGCTAAATGGCTTATAATTAACGAGCTTATTAGACAGATGAGATAAAGTGAGTGTCTTTAGTTTTCATGCAAAAGAGAGAACACTTTTTACTTTGGCAAGACAAGGAACTGCTTCAGTTGCCTCGGCATGTTTCTTGAAGGAAGTGGTGTGCCTGTGGCTTCACCCCCCTCTACAGTAGAATATTAGATTTGCTGCCTTCAGAACTCTACCCCTAACGCTGTAAGTTCTTCTTTTCCCGTAATTAGAGTTTAATCACCGTTCCTGTTTTGCCACTTGGGAGTCAAGCTAATAAATCTAAATGTTTGTCCTCGTTTCTCTTCTGCAGAGCCCCTGCAGTGGTTCACATCCTCCTGCTCATTGAGCAGCTTCTAAAGACGTGTCCGCACAGGGCTTAAGCTGAAATAACTCCATCCTGAGCAATAAAACTGTCCCACCACCACAGGTAAAGGTGGCCCTCCCACAAGCACACATCCTGGTGTCCAGAGAGCCCTTCGCAGATCACACTCACCCTCAGCCCACGCTCCGACTTCCCAGACAACCTCACTGAGCAAGGGGTAATTAATTGTTGATCTATCACACCCGTTTTACAAGCCCTGCGCTGCCAGGAGCGACAGCAAGGTTGCCACAGTGTGTGGATACCAGCCATACTTCTCCTGGAGTTCACTTCTCAGGTTATAGGGATGCAGCTGTACCTTGGACCTTCCTGTTATCTCCCTTATTTTCTCAAAATAAACGAGTTCTTCCCCTCTCCTCCCACAACAACTTTATAACTTGAACAAAGGACGGTCAATCTGCTGTAACAAATAGGATTAAATGGTTTGTCTGCTGCAGTATCCAAGCTTTTAAAGATGCCAGTCATTCCTCCTTTGATGATCCTGGACTTCAGCAGCTCAGATCCTCTCAAAGTTATCGAGCACAAGCAGTGAGAGATGTCTCGGCAAAGTTCACTCACATGCTGCTCTTCTCAAGGTCAGCTCTTCTCCCTTTTCACTGATCCTCATTTTAATTCCAGATGGGCATTTTTATAGGAAAAGTTTCCTTTTTGGAAATTATAGGAAGGTACAACTAGAAATTCTCTAGAAGACCACAAGTGAAAAAATTACTGACTTTTCTGTTCCTACACAAGTGGGTGCTGGTCCTGTCCCAGCTGGATGAACTGTGAACTTTTCTGGACATCAAGCCATGAGGGAGTCAGCTCAGCCTTACAAATTTATGAAAGTGACCTTCTTTCAGAGTAAAATGTAGCTGTGAAATTCTCAGTGACTTACCATCAGATGTTCAGGTGCCCCTGGTGCATTATGTTCTCTGATGGATTGCCAAGATGTTTCTTCTCCTAAAGCAGTTTTGAAGTCTCCTGGAAAGATTTGTTTTCCCTAAAGAGAGGGAGGGCAAAGTCCAGAGTACTTTGTGCCAGCACATGCTACCAAAAAAAAATCAGCAATTCATGCCTCCCTCTGCAAAAAGCACAGATTCTCTCTCTGCATTTCCCTGAAGGTTATCTCGAAGCATCCCTGTGCCCAACACACTGTGTCGTGCCCCCATGGTTTACCAAAATCCCTTTGAGAAATCCTCATGTGTACGTGGGGAAGTTGCCTGTAAGAGTTAGGTTGAAGAGTGAATTTGCTTCATTTTTAATGATTTTGGAAGGGACACTCGATTTTATGACAGCTTTCAGGAAGCAGTTCTGTGTGTTTGCTGGGCTCCAAATGCCCTTTCCATACGCTGCTCTCCAGGGAGCAAAGTTTTCTGAGCCACAACGTCTCCTCTTACCAACCCTCTCCTCTAGACAGACTCCTGTAGCCCTAGCTAGTCCTACCCACCACAGCAAGCACCATTTTCCCTTCAGGAACCTGTGTATCCCCCCCATGGATTCCAAGTTCTGAGTCTTTTAAAGTTCAGAGCAAACTCTGATCCCTGTATCTTCATCCTCAGCAAAGAGAAAGTGCTGGAGGAACTCTGGCATCACTAATCCATTGTCCTGAACTGCCCTGGGAGAGAAGCGACAGCACTGACAGCAAGAGCTGGATTCCCCACGTACTGGCAAAGTCTTGGCAGTGTTCTTTTGCCTTAAATTTTGGGCATGTACAATGCAGATGTCTCCACCTGACCTAATCATCTCAGGTTCTTCATCAATAGAGTGAAAAAACACAGTTTCAGTGCATCACTCTTAGCCATTTCCTTTAAGATCAGGTAATCCAAACTCTAGAAGAGCCTAATCCTTTCTGTTGACCCTCACGCTCAGCCAGATGTTTGGAAACAAAGTCATTTTTAGACAACTAGCAGGGCACAAAACTTCCTCCTAGACAATTGCCACGACTCTCAGGGACATGTCTGGGTTTAAGTGTGTGAACAATAAGACAAGCCCCACTGATGTCAACAGATGAGTCACAAGAGCGAAAGGAAGCAAGAGCTGAAAAGCTTTGCTAAATCAGACTCTCAGTCAATAATAGCAGGTCTCAGAGGATTACAGCTAATGTTACACTAATATATTAAAATATGGGTATTTTATAGCTAATATTAAATGATAAGAAAATCATTTATGACCTCTAAATCTAAGTGCCAGAAATTTGGTAAGGAAGTGCCTGCAACTCTTATAAATCAGAGATGGAAGAAATTTCCATTAGATCCAGCTGAATTCACAACTGGAAACACCTTACTGCTGAATTGTGACAGACCCAATACTCTTGTCTATGTGGCCCTCAAATACCTTCGCTTGGGGCAGCACCTCAGGGCACGTTTGTCCATGTGAGAGCATGAATGAGGCTGGACAGTCATGTTCTCCTCTTGGACCCGACCTGTAGAAGAGACTAAACATTTATCATAGCTACAACTTCAAGTCCTGGGTCCCAAGATGTTGTTAGTAGTAGACATGAAGCCACGTGCCCACTTTTACTCTTGGTTGTGTATCTTTGGCCTTGAAGCCAACCCTTTGCAGGAAAAGTGACAGGAGTCATCATAATTATGGGATCAAAAAGGATATTAGCTGCCTGCAGGCAGAGGTGATCCCTGGTGTGAGTCCCTAGAGCCACATCTCTGTCTTGGGGAGGGGACCCCAGGGTCACAGCGTGCACTTATGGCTCACTTGGGGAAAACTCCTCACCACTGACCCGAGATCCTCTCACACAAATGTTGCCTGACTGGGCTGGGGTGGGCACAATGCTCAGCGTGGGTTAACACAGAGCAGATTTCCCTCCACCATCTTCCTGAGCTAAGCCCCTCTTCTGCCCTTCCTCTGGATTTTCTCTTGTCACGGTTCAGAAGACACCTGCCCCAACACCCAGTGAACTCAGAGCAGTCACATTGACAACAAATTACACTCGTGAACAAATTTTGTTTTCATCTCCTGTCACCTCCCTTTGGAAACTGTTTTGCCCGGGCTAATTCTTTCCACCATCCACTCCTCAGTCAAAATATCAGGTCTGCATTATCTACCTCTGAATGACTGCCAGGGCTTGAACTGCTGATTAGCTATGTCAAACCTGACGGTTAGACCACTGCGCTCTTCCCTCTGGGAAAAAGACAAGCATCTGGTCATTTATTTTTTTTTTTTTCTTTTCTCTGTTGGACCGTTCAGGCTGAGAAGCAATTTGTTCAAATGTGAAGTCCTTTACTAGGAGGACTGCGTCCAAGATGAGACAAAATTACAATGAAAGGAAAAATAGCCCACAGCGACTCAGCTCGCCAACCGAGCCGTGGCTCCCAGTGAGAAACAGAATACTCTGCCTAATGCTAGTCCAAACGTTAGCCAGCAGTTATTTGCCACTTCAAAACCTTTTTCTTACAGACCTCTTGTTGTTTGAAAAATCCATGTTTCAGCTTGAAAAGCTACCATATTTTTTTTAATGGAAAGTAAACCGATACTTACAGACAAAGTATCATTCCATCTGTTTAATCTCCTTGTACTATTGTTGGGCTGCCAAAGCATCGGTCATTAACAATCCGCTTACTCCAAGTTACACTTTCCCATTGTTGGAATAAATTCAGCACCTGCAGCTAACTCAGCAGAGGCTGCCACGGGTTTAAAGCCATGTTGGTCACTCCACGCTGGCAGGAGACACCCACACTTTTCCCCCAGATACAACAGCTGACTGTCCACAAGGCAGCTGTGGCAACTGAAATCTGCTACGTGCTCTTGAGAGCATGCTAAATAACATTTCTCATCCTAAAACTGATCTTTTTTTTCTGTATTTTAGTTCAATCTTGTCTTATTAAGACATTTCTGTGTCTTACACTTGCACTGGGACTTAGGGCACAGGGGTAATAGTGCTTCTAAAACTTCTTTTCTTTAACTTTTGGGAAGTTACTTGGAAGAAGTTTTTTGAGACTTGAAACAGATCTTGGAACCCAAAAAAAAAACCCCAAAAAAACCCTAATGGTGGCCTGACTTTAGCAGATAATGGCCCTTTTCTACAGGATATGTTTCCTCTAGGAGCATTTTGACATTCTGAATCAAACACATCCCCAAAGGTACCTAATTTTTCTCCACTGGCTCCGTAAGGAAATCAGGCTTCTGACTTTGTTCAAACACAACTCAATTAGTTGCCTAATGCTGCCTAAAATAGAGGTGTGAATCTTCACTCTCGCTCTCCATCCCCAGGGGCCATTCCTGGGAAATCCTGAGTGTTCTCATCATAATTTAATGACAGGAGTTGCGCAACATCTCTCAGTATCAGCATTTCAGACATTGCATTGCTGCTGAATGAAGCACGTGATAAGTTCTTCTCTGGGATGGACACTCTCACGCTCAATATGGCCAGAACCTTTGAACCAAAGTGGGTTCTCTCTGCTACCAACTGTGTTACCATCCCAGCTTCAGAGCAGCCCTTGCAGTCTCAGTGCTACAAAATGTTACAAAATGCTACAAAATGTTACAAAATGCCACAAAAAAAACCACCAATAGTGCTACTGTTAATGTCGGGTTGATAGTTGGACTGGATGATCTTCAAGGTCTTTTCCAACCTAGATAATTCTGTGAGTCTGTGAAAATGGATGCTGGAATACTCCAATTAGATAAGCACATGAAACTCATTAACTTATATCCAAGCGCTTATGCGTCTTCCATCAAAATCCACTGTTTTCTAATTTGTTAAATTCTTCTATTTATTTCCATAAATCATTCATCCAAAACCTGACTCAACAAGTAGCAAGAGAAGACCAGGAATGCAAAAGAGCCTTTCAAATTTCAGGAGTGATATGAGAAGTAAAAGGCAAAGATAATAAGATAACCTATTTGAAGTTATACATATTGTTAGCTCCCTTCTCTTTGTCTTTAGATTATATTTTTCAATGAATATAAATCAAAATAGCTCCTAGATGTCAATTCACATCAAGTTCTATTCCAGGTTTTCTCATCCCTCTCCATTTCTTTTAATGTTAATTCAAATTATCAGATGAATATAACAGAAATACCATAATAGTTTGAGAAATATAACCAGCAAGGGGACAAGAGGGCTACAGCACAGGGGAATGTTCTGCTTTAGAAAAGAAAATCATCCTCCCTGCCTCACAGTTACAGCTCTGGCTGTGAAAACTGGCTAGGGAAAGGTCTCACTGTACTGTCATTCATGCTAAATAGCCACAGTTTCTGTAATCCCCACTTGAGAACTGTGTTTTTTAATTAGCTTTCACTTATTTCCAGCATGAAGGCTGATTTCAGGGAATCACTCAACAAAAAAAAAAAAAAAAAAAAAAAGTCTTATCATTTCATGATGTCAGGATTAACTCACTTGTAATGCTCTGCAGATGCTGGGAAGTGCTTTATTAGGTTTATCAAACACCCAGTAATCAAATCAATACAATAACCAGTCCTGCATGCCAGGGGCAACAAGAAATGTCCCGCTGTGATAGATGTCAAGTAAAAGTATTTTGTAAATCTTCCAGATCACAAAACAGTTACACTTACAAGGAATTTGCAGCATACAATAAAAAGCTCACCACCAAATATCGCAGCATAAAAACTGAGTATGCAACTGAAATCTACAGGATGTAAAATCCATCTCTTACACTGATGCTAAAGATGAGCTTTAGTTTTTTATGTATCTCCAAAAAGGTGCGTGCAACAAATTCAGGAGCAGTGCAACAGTGGGTTAAGAGAGATTTGAGCTTCCAGAAATCTGGAAAAATATCAGTAGCTGTGTGTGTACAGGATTTCCATTAGTGCCACACCAGCGTACTGAAACAGAATATACAACCTCCAGAAGTGGAAATACAGACTATAACATAACACACATTGCCTCCTTCAGGCGTGCTCTATATCAGAACACCCAATGTATGATTTTTTTCACAGAGTTAGCATTGAAAATGAATTCAACAAACTCCCACGTGTTGGTTGGTTGGGTTCGTTTTTTTTTGCCAATACTGCTTTTTGATTGTATCTAGTTACAGAGTTCAGGCAAAAAAAATAAGTAATGGGAAAATCTGAAGCGTAGGCAGGAATTTTGGGTAAGATGCTTAAGATGGTGCAGAAGTACAGCAGAAGTATTCAAGAAAATACAGAAGAGAGCCCTTTTCAGTCTGAGATCTGGATTAGATAAGTCCTATCTCTGCGAGTCTCCTGCTTCTCAGCAGTGAATGAAGAGCTCATACAAAGCCTACCTGATTGATGAGGTGGAAAGGAGCAGGAGGACCATAAGCCACTGTGATCCTGTCCGGTTCATAGCAGGCACAACTTGTGACCCAGCTGGCTCTGAAGACTCAGGTATGACTTTCCAAGTCTCCTCCACCAAAACAGGTTTTACTGGAGACCAGGCAGACAGATGACTGCACTGGCTCTGGAAACACCATCCTTAGAGCAATGGTGCTCAGGAACGAGGAGATGCTATCAGAAACACAGAATCATCTCAGTTGGAAAAGACCTTGAAGCTCCTCCAGTCCAACCATGAACCTCACCCTGACCGTTCCCAACTCCACCAGATCCCTCAGCGCTGGGTCAACCCGACTCTTCAACCCCTCCAGGGATGGGGACTCCCCCCCTGCCCTGGGCAGCCCATTCCAACGCCCAACAGCCCCTTCTGCAAAGAAATCCTTCCTCAGAGCCAGTCTGACCCTGCCCTGGCGCAGCTTGAGGCCATTCCCTCTTGGCCTGGCGCTGGCTCCTTGGCTCAAGAGACTCCTCCCCCCTCTCTGCACCCTCCTGTCAGGCAGTTGCAGAGGGCCAGGAGGTCTCCCCTCAGCCTCCTCTTCTCCAGACTAAACCCCCCCAGTTCCCTCAGCCGCTCCCCATCAGACCTGGGCTCCAGACCCTGCACCAGCTCCGTTGCCCTTCTCTGGACACGCTCGAGTCATTCAAGGGCCTTTTTGGAGTGAGGGGCCCAAAACTGACCCCACTCATCGAGGGGCGGCCTCACCAGTGCCGAGCCCAGGGGTCAGATCCCTTCCCTGTCCCTGCTGGCCACGCTGGTGCTGATACAAGCCAGGATGCCATTGGCCTTCTTGGCCACCTGGGCACACTGCTGGCTCCTGTTTAGCCAAGAAACAGGTCAGAAAGATGTGGCAGACTTGCAGTCTTGATACACAAGAGAAAATCGGAGAAATGGGAAGAAGCGGCTGTGAGAAGACGAGGAAAGTGAACATGAGGACAGCCTAGGTTGAGATGAAGTCTGAAATCTGGCAGAGAAAGCTGATGGTGGGGACCTGAGGTCTATCACAGGTTGGTCTCCTCCCTACAGGTCGAATATCTGCTTCTGCAGAACAAGGAGCAAAGCTCATCTGGCCAGTGTAGGCAGAAATAAGTCTCTGCTCCCACCAGGAACAAGAGCAGAGCAGTTTGGCCATTTCTTATAAAGGTACATCTTCCTTCAGCTGTGTGCATGAGTTTACACCAACCTCCTACTCGTACAAACTCTATCACCGTATTTCATTACGCCTTTGAAGACCTTACCAGAGAATGTATGAGTAAGTACATATTTATTAATACAGTGTTAAGTAAATTCTGTATTTCTGCTATATACTCTAGGAGTTTGCCTTAAAATATCATATACGCTGGCTGCAGCTGCCGGTAGATCTCCCATTTCCTATACATGAAAACAATAAAATAAAAATAAGTATCAGCCTCAGGGGAAAATAATATATACACAGTTAAAATGAGATATTTCCCTTATTAAAATGTCAGGCTTTGAGCTCACTTGGCACATTTCCTTCTCCAAAAGGGTTTGTACCTATACACAACGGGGCACGATACTTTTCATCACGGAACAGTCCTTGTGGTCTGCATTCCTCACTCAGCTTTTTAAGGGAGTGTGTTATCAAGGCTGGTTTTTTGTTTTCCTTCTCTCCTGTTGTAGATGAACATTTAATGTTGTCTGGACCCAAGTGATGGGTTACGAGGGGGGTGAATCTTTTGAATCCCCCAGTGGAAGAGCCAGTCTCTGCTCAGCAGAGCCTCAGGAACAATTGTGCTGGTGACTTTATTAACTGACCACTTTAGCGAGTGAATGGAGACAATTTAGCAACAATCAACTGGTAACCTTCAGCAGAAGGAATAAAGGCACTTTGGCCATGAGACTCTTTTCCTAACAACGCGCCAATGATCAACCCATTGCAAAAATTCAACTCCTACAAAGCTTGCACACATGAATATATGTAAGAAAGAGAGCAGAAAGAGAAAAGAGAGGAGGAGGGGATAAAGAAAGGGGAATCATCACCCTTGGATCCCGTGTTGTTGCAGGTGATGGGTCAACAATACGTGGTGTGTTGCCTTTATATAGTTCTTACTCATGCACAGCAGGTTGTTCCAGAAGGTTCTCATTTTCTCAAGCTTGTACTTGCACAATTAGTCAAGATCTGTCTCTGGGCAATGACAGAAGGGAGGGGGAGAGAAACGGGTCACCTCTACAGAGCTCGCTCTGCTTCTCCCCCACAGGGCATCCTACTGGATTTGTTTGAGTTTCCTCTTTACCAACAGTTTATTTTTATGAACAGTTTGTGACAAATGTCACATCATGAAACGTTCCTCCTTAGTCAGACCAGAGTTTAGTTGAATGCAGACATGAAGAGAGTTTACAAGACACAATAATAGTGTGTGTGTGTGTATATAGTGTAAGATGTAGGACAGCTGTGGAATAAGGGCTCCTGCAAAACACACACAAGCAGAGGCAATTTGCTTTGTTAACAATTTCTCATACTTACACAAAATTTCGTGCATCTGTGTTACATGCCAGATGCCAGTAAAAGTTGTTAATAAACTTGAAGGCTCACTAAACATTTAACCCCAAGATGACATTCACTTATCGCTGCAAGATGGTGACTTTTGTCTCCTGGGGCCAACCTGACACATGGTACAGGGCTCGTATTTCCACGGGCAAGTCCTTTCCCTGCACCTGGAGCTGCACTCAGAGACCCTCCAGCTCCAACCTTCTCTAAGAACCAAGTCATCGGGCTTTTCAAGTGAAATTTCTCTACAATGACCTAGAAAGCACGGCTGGTAGATCAATAAAATATTGCGTGTGTGTGTGTGTGACAGAAAAAGCTCTCAGGGTTTGGCTGAAACTCAGGCTGGACAATAGATAATACGTGCAGTGTAGCTCCTGTTAATGCTACCGGGAGTTGTTCAGGGTTAGAGAGCCACCACGATGCTCGTGTACAGGAATGAACGTGGTGTTCAGGAATTCAGAAACAACAAAAAGCCACCTATCCCTTTTCCAGCTCTCAACCTTTGCCACCTAAATCTCCAGGGATAACTCCGTTTGCCCTGGCATTCAATGAAAAGTCAGGGCACGGCACGACTGACCCTCTCAGAAGCTGGAGGAGCAAAGAGGAGTTAGATAGGTGATGTGGGAATTAGAATCAGCTTTTTCAGAAGCTTTCTGTATTGGCCTCTACTGGAATCTTTGCCAGCTGGAGGAAAGTTAGACCAAAACTGACTGTTTGACTCATTTAACACTACAGCAATTGCAGGTCTCAGGGTCAGCGTGTGCTTCCTGGGATTCCTCCAGGCTTCCCTGAGGCTTCATAGCTCCCATCCCATTATGCTACATGCTGGTACGTGAAAGGTACAGTCCCACATCATGCAACGTGCAAAATGCAAGAATTACATGTGGTCCAAGGACAAAACCGGAAAAAAATAAGCCAGAAAGAGCCATTTCATCTTCAGGCACAGGGATAAAAAGGCATAGAGAGGTTTTGTGCAGCACAAGGTACAGGTTTTAATTCAAAGAATCACAGAATCATCTCAGTTGGAAAAGCCCTTGAAGCTCCTCCAGTCCAACCATGAACCTCACCCTGACCGTTCCCAACTCCACCAGATCCCTCAGCGCTGGGTCAGCCCGACTCTTCAACCCCTCCAGGGATGGGGACTCCCCCCCTGCCCTGGGCAGCCCATTCCAACGCCCAACAGCCCCTTCTGCAAAGAAATCCTTCCTCAGAGCCAGTCTGACCCTGCCCTGGCGCAGCTTGAGGCCATTCCCTCTTGGCCTGGCGCTGGCTCCTTGGCTCAAGAGACTCCTCCCCCCTCTCTGCACCCTCCTGGCAGGGAGTTGCAGAGGGCCAGGAGGTCTCCCCTCAGCCTCCTCTTCTCCAGACTAAACCCCCCCAGTTCCCTCAGCCGCTCCCCATCAGACCTGGGCTCCAGACCCTGCACCAGCTCCGTTGCCCTTCTCTGGACACGCTCGAGTCATTCAAGGGCCTTTTTGGAGTGAGGGGCCCAAAACTGACCCCACTCATCGAGGGGCGGCCTCACCAGTGCCGAGCCCAGGGGTCAGATCCCTTCCCTGTCCCTGCTGGCCACGCTAGACTGATACCAACTCCCAGGAGCCTACAATACTTATGACAACAAGCAGGTTTTATGTTATTTATTTAACAGGATTGTTATTATTATGCTGCTCATTATTTATCTCTAACTGTACCCAGTTAGCATTACTAATCCCAGCATGCGGATTACGTTCCTGGCGTGGGGATTTATAGACCCACAGCAGGCAGAGGGCAGAGGATCAGGCTGCCCATTTACATACGGGAGGTCCCATAACCCACGGGACACTAATATCCCCACATCGTGCTGCCCTTGAGGCGACTCCTCTGTCCAAGAGCCTGGACTCACATCCACAAATAACTCTCACCCTCCTCCCTGCTCCCCAAATCGCTCCTTGGAACACACTCCCCGTTACGCTTCCAAGGGCATCATAACAGCATATTATAATTCTTTTCCCACAAGGTCTCCCTTTGCCAGACACATGTAATAATACATATTTTTCATTGCTCCAACTGCTTGGGAAAAAGGAAATTTTATTTGTCTTCTAGCAGTTTTGCTAATTAGCATGTTATCTATGGTGTTACTTCCCTGTAGGTGTTTTTCTATTGTAATAATTTGTTTAATTATGATTCTTTTATCCACACCCATTTTATTGTACATTTTCTCCTATTTTCTGCTTCCCTTCTCCTCTTTTTGCTGCATAAAATAAGTTCTTTTGCTACCTTCGTGCCACCATGCAGTTAATTCTCACTTTTTCGTTATTTGGTTTCAGTTGAGGGAAACCAACTGTCTCCAATTTGAACATTCCCCTGCCCCTATATGGCACCTTCTCAATAAAATGAGTTTTCTAGGCATGAAGGCAAAAGAGCAAATTTTGCCCATTTTTATTTAAATATAAACTCAAAATAAATTTACTTAGAAGCAAGGATATTTAAGTGTGATAAGTATGTAGAGGTATTTTGTTTAAATATTCATTTTATAGAGTAACATTGCAATTATAATGTGTATTTGTAGGCACAGCAAACGTTACTGCTTCCTGTCTCTAAATCTCCCAGCACTTCCCAACTAAAACCTCTCAAATTTTCTGACATTTATGAAAGGGGAAAGTAAGGGATGGGGGAGATTAAGCGACCTGACGAGTCACACAGCAGATAAGTGGCCTGAATCCAACTTCCATATTCAGGCTGCTGGGACCTGAATCCTTTCTAAAAATTTGACCGTGATTAATTTTTGTTTTCAGAAGGAGCTAAGTTCGTTTTTCTATATAACCAGAGCAGCACAAATCTCTCAGCTTCTTCCCACTGCAGCATGCAAATCCCACTTTTTCGTGCAGCCCAAGGCTCCGGCGAGGGCCGGAGTAACGAAACCACGTGTCCCTTCAGTGATCTGCACAGAAACTTGTGGATTTACATAGTGCTGACAGCCAGAAATCAAAGTCTTGTGGACTGTAACAGCTTACTGAATTATGAAAATGGAGGAGCACGAACTCGTAGCTTGGAAATGATGAATCTGCAGATGGCTCTGAAGTAACAGCAGGCTTTCGTTAGCTGAAATGAGCACTAGCAATTAAGGGCCGGCTCCTCTGACACGCTGAGTTTTACCTTCAGTTTAAGCAGAAGAAATTTAACCTTCAGCTCTTCCCTTAGTTGCGTAAAAAGTTCTAACTGACAGGTGAGATTATAACAGGCATATATAAATCGATGGCAAGCAACAGGTCTGCTTCCAAAAAGCTCGAAATAAAAGATTCCGGCGTAGTGCAAAGGCTCTGGGAGGAGAGAGTCATCTTGCAATTCATGTCTTCTCATGAGAACTGAACACTCATCATTTTGGGCAACCTGCCAAGCCAAACTACTGGTCATTTTGCACCAGAAGCAGCACATGGAGCTCTTGGCCAGGGCTCAGCAACAGGGTCATATAATCACCTCTGCATTGTGTCCTTGCAGCAATCTCTCATTTCATCGCTGCTGTGCTTTACCCCACGGGGACTTGTCCTAGTTTTGGCTGGGATAGAGTTAATTTTTTTTGATAGCTTGAATAGTGTTCTGGTTTGGATTCAGTGTGGGATTTGGGATGAGAAGAAGCTGATAACACGCTGATGTTTACGGTTGGTGCTGAGAGATCAAGGTCTCTCCAACTCCCCCTGTCCTGCCCGTGCGCGGGTGCACAAGAAGCTGGGAGGGGGCACAGCCAGAGCCCTGGACTCAAATTAACCAATTAAATATTCTACATCGTGTAACATCATGCTCAGGATAGAGAGGAGGGGTGCTCAGGAACAGGGGGGGTTCTTTCTTGCTTCCAGAATTGTGGTTTTGGGATCTTGGTATTTTGGGATCGCTGGCCAGGAAGGGGCTGGATATCAGCCAGCAGGTGGTGATCATTTCTGTACTTTCTATCATTATTATTGTTTTATTTGATTACAATTATTAAACTTTTTTTTATCACAACCTACAGGTCTCCTTAACTTTACCCCTCCAATTTCTCCCCACATCCCCCGGGGGGGGGGTTTGGCTGCAGGCCGGGCTTAAACCACAACGGAACTGTAAATTGTCAAATTGCAATTACAATTGCAAATTGTAAAATGAGGTCACGATGCTGGCTTCCAAGGTGAGGCCTTGGGAAATTTTTAAACCTAAAGAACTATGTAAGAGTGTAATTTATTATGAATTTCCATGGTTGTCATTTTGGAATTGGTAGTTCCTGGAAAGTTAAACCTTGACTTTAGCTTCGTGTTTCCTCGCAGAACAGCAGCAATTGAAGCTTTCCCATCCTCTCTCTCTAGTGTTGTCTGATCCCCAGCAGCCTCCAGAGCTTGTGGGATAAAGCTGGAAGCTCATTTTCTGTTTTCATGTCTGTTCAGGCTCTTGGACTACGGGCTGAGTTTGCCGCAAAGGTGAAAATTAGGACCAAGAGTAATAATGTGCTTTGCAAAGGGCATCAGTCCACTAGGCTACAGGCTGGACTGATCCTCTTAATTCATTTCACGTCAGGGATTTGAATCTGCCACGGAGATGAAAAGCTCTGCCTGCTACGTACAAACCAGCCCTCCCAGACACGCGTTATCACACGCTGCACCAGCGACCACGTCACGCCCAGTGTACTCCGCTCGGTATCAATTACTTCACCATAATGAAATCAGAACGAAGGAAAACATTCAGCTACACACAAATAAATACGTACTCGAGATAGAAAATGAAATTAGAGGCTGTATTTTGACCACGAGCTCTGTGCTGGTTGTGGTTTAGGGAAGATAAGTGAGCCCGGACCGATTCCCCCGCAGCGCCGGTGGTGAGATACGACAGCTAATCTGGTTTTCTATTTCAGCAGCGTCATTAACTGAACCTTTCAGGGCTCATATTAGGTGACAAAAAGTGATCATGAGCCCCGTTCGTGCTGTCTCAGCAGAATGGTATTTGAAAAAGTTATTCAAGCCATTAATCCTTCAGTGCCAGGAATCTGTATCTGCCAGGGAGCAGCATTTGCCGGCCGGCAGTTATTTATTTGTCGGTTCCCCGATGTATGAAACAGCAACGTGGCAATAACTTACACTGGCCGTGCTTCAGAAACAAACAGAGGGAACCCACACACCTACTCATCACAGCACCACATCTACTACACCAGAGATAAACTCCCTCATTTCATGTCCTGCCATCTCTATACGTGCCCAAAAGGGAAGGTTGGATTTCCCCCACCACTGCGATGGAAACCACCATCCCACCACCACTGAGATGGAAATAAGTTTTCTGCAGAGATCTCACACAGACAGCACAGAGAAACTCCTGAAAGGAGCATTTTCACAGAATCACAGAATCATTGAGGTTGGAAAAGCCCCTTGGGATCATCGAGTCCAACTCTCAGCCCAACTCTACAAAGTTCTCCCCTACCCCACATCCCCCCACAGCTCATCCAAACGGCCCTTAAACACACCCAGGGGTGGGGACTCCACCCCCTCCCTGGGCAGCCTGTTCCACTCTCTGACCACTCTTGCTGGGAAAATATTTTTCCTAATGTCCAGTCTGAACCTCCCCTGTTCCTTCTCGTTCTGTCACTGATCACCTGGGAGAAGAGACCAGCACCAACCTCTCTACAACGTCCTTTCAGGGAGCTGCAGAGAGTGATGAGTCTCCCCTCAGCCTTCTCCTCCTCACACTGAACAATCTCAGCTCCTTCAATCTCTTCAAATCGTTTTACTGGACATGGCTTTGTCCCCAGCCTTTGAAGCAAATAGTCTCAGGGGTACAAGAATTTTTGAGCCCGTAACTAGGTCCGGACTGATTTCCTCACTGTTTTCATATTGAATGTTGAACCAGCGTGAGGAGGCATGCTGCAAACATTTAAAAATGGATTTATCTATCCTAAATCTGTCATATAAAAATTCATTTTCTTAGCCCAAGCTTAGCACCAGAGTGCTCTGTAACTCTAATGTGCCCATACGGGTCCTTCTAAGGTCAATTCACCTGACCAAGCCTAAAACTTGTCCATGGGCAAGATGAATTGCCCATCACAGGACTACACAAAGTCTCATTTGGACTTTCACAGCATTCCTGTAAAATAGCTGGGTCTAAGGTATTTTTCTAGCCAGGACTCTTTACTGAAAGTCATTCTTTTTTTCCCCTTGGAACGCAGTGTTTTTTTTTAAAAAAAAAAAAAAAAAAAAAAAGGAATGCTTTTAACAACACCAAAAAAAAAATCTCATGAGACAAAACAGAAAAATTTGTATTGGAAAAAATACCCACCTGTGTTCTGAAATTATACAAGTGTCAATAATGTGGTTTAAAATTGCTTTACATCTTTTGATGTCATGGTATAGGATTAAAATGAAATAGTTAAAATATTGTATTCGGAACAATTAAGGGCAGCTGCATCTCAGTGCTCACTGAAGTGTGCTGCTTTATTTGCTGGATTGAAACAGCATAAAATAAAATAATAAAATAATAAAATAATAAAATAGAAAATATTTTATAATTATATAATAATATATATAATATATAATAATATAATATAATAATATGATAAAATAAAATGAAATAACACTTCAAGGCTGTTGTCATTAGAGCAAAAATTAAGTAGAGGTAGTAGAGATACGTGTGAAGCGACACTGAGGCAGAAATATTAGGCTGTTAGTTTGTCACTCAGTGCACATTGCAGAGTAAGAGAGATGGGAGCATAAGCCACATAATATCTTTTCAAACAAAATTTCATAAAAAAATCGACACGAGAGTTTTCATGGAAATCATGATGGACTTAAATTTGCCTCAGCCATAGTTTGGATGCTGTGAGCTCTCCGACACGTTTTCTAATCACCCAGCTACCCCTAAAGATTAAGAAAATTAAAAAGAAAAACACTGAGGTCACTACAAAGCTGCAAGTGGTAAAAATTGAACAATACCAGGGGCAGAAATGAGTGTGTGAAACCCATCCATCTACCCAAACACAGCTTGCTTCTCTCCTGTCGCACAGCACTTCTGTTCCCAGCAAAGTTTGTTTGATTTGACTTGCCCACGGCAGACTCTCCAAGGGAAGCCCGAGCAATTCTGACAGCTTGGCTCAGCAGTTTGCCAGCTCCAGACAAAAAAACAAGAATTGACCTTTTATTTCAGTCAACACCAGCCCCTCCACAACATCCAGCTTCCCTCAACGCTGTCTTTTAAACCGTATTTCTTTGTCTCTTTTTCCTTTCAGCACAGGAATTTGGTTTTGTTGCAAAATGCTGTATCAGTGTGAATCCCTTGTACGGATTTCATATCATTACTTTTATTTCATTACACTTTTCACGTGCTTTAGCAAGAGGTGTTTTATAAATCTTGGAGATTTTCCAATCAGTCTCCTTTGAATGTTATCACCCAAGTCTTTTTTGCATCGAGAATCTATCATAATACCTGTTGTAATGAGCAGAATGATACAATCTAAGATTTTCCTGGAGGTCTAAAATGTCTTGAGATAACGAACTGTGCTTTATTTATACATCAGAACGGATTCACTTTCACCAGAAAAACTAGCAAGAGACCTATAGCCTTTCAAATGCTAATTATATTCTGTCCAAGGGACTAAATCCTGCCAGAATGCAGCAGGACTGCGACTACACACCACGGTACATTAAAAAAGAAAGCTGGGCTAATCCAAACCTCAGCTCGTAATCCTGCCTGACAAGCAGTTCTGTGTTTAATGGGTAATTTAATCGCTCACCAGCTACACATTCAGAAACCATCCGAGTTCAGGGGAGAACCCACCACCTCCAGCATGCACTTACATCCCGCGCCCTCAATGGCCTTTCCGAGAGCTACGGCAGCACCCAGACGTGTTGGGGAGCTTAAAACACATCACTAAATCTGGGAAAACAGGAGAAAGTATCATTTGGAGAAGCCAGAAATAAAAAAAGAAACCCATCCCAGACCCAACAGGTTAATGTTTAAAACAGAAGTGCCTCACAGTCCATGTTTAAAACAGATGCTCCTCACAGTCCATCCGTGAGGATGAATTTGGTAAAAATGAGGAACATATTCCCTCTGCTCCAGGGACCCCCCTCCTGGCTCTGTGTTTCTATCTGGACCCCACACAGGCAATATTGAAGGAATATTTCTTCAGTATTTCTCCAAATATTTCAGCTGCTGCTTGGCCTCGCTGGCAGCACCGGGTGGTGCACAAAGGGAGGTAGGAGAGATCTAAATCCTCTATAAAATCACACTCCAGAGGAGCATTGTTCAGGCAGAAGAGCTAAGAGGACAGATGGACACCTGGGCTAAGCACAGTCATTTTAAACACTTGATTGTGCCCTACTGAACTTTATCCAACACACCGATCACTTTTCAGTGTTTTAATGAAGAATTCATGAAGTTATTTGGGTTGTTTTTTTTTCCCTCAAGGAAACCTCAAGGATCTTGATCACCTCCATAAACCAAGTTTCAAGAAGGCCATTTGAACAGTATTTAAAAGAATTTCCAAGTTATCCCACCTTTCCAGTAGGACTACAGACAAATCCAAAGAAGTTTCAACAGCAGTGCTTTCACAGAATCCCAGAACCATCTGGGTTGGAAAAGCCCTTGAAGCTCCTCCAGTCCCACCATGAACCTCACCCTGACCGTTCCCAACTCCACCAGATCCCTCAGCGCTGGGTC
>ML997693.1:1502345-1528484 GCA_010365825.1 Otus sunia | reverse complement strand
CAGACTGGCTCTGAGGAAGGATTTCTTTGCAGAAGGGGCTGTTGGGCGTTGGAATGGGCTGCCCAGGGCAGGGGGGGAGTCCCCATCCCTGGAGGGGTTGAAGAGTCGGGATGACCCAGAGCTGAGGGATCTGGTCGAGTTGGGAACAGTCAGGGTGAGGTTCATGGTTGGACTGGAGGAGCTTCAAGGTCTTTTCTAGCCAAGAAGATTCGGTGATTCTGTGAAGTCGGGGCAGAGCCAGCACCCTTCAGACCCCCACAGTGAAGGGTTACAGCTGGGGTGGGAGCAGGAGGAGAAAGGAGACCACAGAGAGTCAGAACTTTCTGCTGTGGCCAAACAGTGTCCAGATGTGGTGGGCTGACCAGAGAGTGAGAAGTTAAAGCCACCATTGGGCTCTCCTACACCAAAGCCTAACTGGGACTCATCTCAGCATGAATTAGAACAATCAGAAAGTTAATCAGATTTATAGCTGGATGCTGTAGCCCCAAGGAGGTGTTCTGGCAAGAGGATTGCTGCCAACTCCTGTTTTCCCCCTCTACTAGAAAGCTGCTTTGGCAATATTATGCTTCCAAGATCCTCTTTGCACAAAGGTAATTTTCAAGAGCCATTTAAACATATTTTTGGCTGCTCTGTGCTGTCAGATCAGTGCTAAGCAGCCAGAGCACACCCAGAATCAGCATGTGTCAAATGAAGAAGTTGGCTGGTGCTCAACACCAAGACATTGTGGGGCAGGACACGATCCAGCAGATACAACAGCAGGTTAACACACAGGACTACAGCTCTAGTTGTACAGCAACCAGGGGCACAGCGGGGACTCAGACAGTCATCCAGACCATCCAGACGGTTCAGCTGTTCTCCTGATTCCTAGAAGTGCTCTGGCCCTGGAAAACTGAGTGGTGCCACCGCAGGATCCAAGGGACAAAGGAAACCAAGGGCTCTTCCCGCTAAGTTGCACGTGCCATTTGCTCCCAGGATGAGAGAAATGGGCTCTGTCTACACTAGAGCTATAACCTAGGCTATGAAGGCTACATTTCCAGTTTTGCTACTGGTTTTGTGGCTCATCTTTAGACTTCAGTTTAGTCTCTCTCTCATTCTTTTGCTTTGTTTTTGATTTTGGACTACGATACAAGTCAATGGTGGAGGGCTGGAAAAAGTGTCCTCGCTCTCCCTAACACACTTTTTTATGGACACCCAAGAATTTTGCAGAGAAAGAGCAATAAATGACACCGTTACCAGATTGGCATTTCCTCAAATTTAAATTTGAGCAGTGGGTGGCTAGTGCTTAAAATGACCAAGCTATACAGAAGGATGAAGAATTTAGGGTGAACCAAAGACAACAGTGCCCGAGGAACGTGAGCTGGAGGAACAGATTACACAGATGCAGTGGGTCCTCACTTAGAGTAGCTTAAATGACTTACTCAAGGTCAGCAAAAATTGAGGCCTGGGCCCCAGACTACCCTAGTAATTGCTGAGCCAACTTCTCTTTCTGCTTGTCCTTTCCATTTTTATTTGCAGGCTGTATCTTTCCAGCTGGAAAATATCAACCCAGTGGGATATGGATTGCCTGTGAGGCAATTTGGATGGCTGTTAAATTAACTGGAGGAGAAAAGTCTGCAATGTATCTTCCCTCCAGTGGTAGATCAGCTCATGCCTAGAGGAGATTTTGCTTTCAAAAGAGATACAGAACACATGCAGGACTCAGATAAATCACAGCTGTCTCAAAGTGGTCCACAGCTCGCACAGGAGAAACCCCATAACTGCAGGCGTTGCCCAGATAAAAGGAACCAGCCATCCCCTACCTTTCCAGGATAAAATGAGAAAAGTAGACAACCTCTGCACACTGAAAACTGCACAGGCATACAGCACCCTGCCTGAGCATCACTCAACAAAACATCACGAGTCAGTCTAGCAAGGCTGACAGTTGGGTGTCCTCCTGTTTTTAACCAACTCAATCCAAAGCACAAAGAGGTGTAAACACCTTATTTGAAACTGTTCCACGAGTGAGTAGCAGAAACAGGCTCCTGAAATCCCAGATCCCTCTTCTCATCTCTGCACTTGAACCCTGACAAGTCTGCTACCAGACCTGGTAGGGCAGAGCAATAGAAAAGGAGAGTTAAAAGTGTATCATAAAAATCATTCTCTCTATTATAAACTCCAGGACTGTCGATACTACTTTATGAATTTCAGTTCCCTGGCTCCCCTTCTCCAGACTATTTTTGCAGTGCTCTGTCAAGAAACAGAGCATGGCAGTCAGTGGGGGAATGGCTGTTGCGTGAGAAACATTCCCCAGCTGATAAACCCACACTCCATCACTTTGCTTTCACCTTCAGCCTAAATTTTCCCTCTGATTTCCTGCCATTTCTGTTGCAAGAGGCTGCAGGTACCTACATCCAGAGCTCATCATTCCTCCCCACATAAAGCTCCTTCCTAACAGCTCCATCCCGTTTTAGTTCACCGTGCGACTGCAACCACAAAAGCTCAAGAAAGAAATCCCTCTTCCATCTCACATAAGAGAATTGTTTGTAAAAAGTCCACAAAACCACTACAAGATGAATCGAAGGCGTCTATTGAATCTCTGGGTTGTCTCAGCATGAATCAAACATGGAAATATGCTCAATCCAGCACTGGGGAAGATATTTTTTTTGTGGAGGCAACAATAGACAACTTTCCAGCCTTCTATTAAAAGCATATGGAGTCACATCAGCTGGATCACACGACTTGCCATAATAATCCTTTGCATATCTTGCATCTAACCATGTCAAATCCCAGACTTTTTGCAGATAGAAGCAAATCCCCTAAAGTTTGCCAAAATTATGGCATGGAGTCCACCTAAGGGAGAACATCTCTGAGTCTGGCAATGAATCTTAAGCCTCAAAGCATGAGGATGGAGCCTCACAAATTTTATCCTCCCTAAGCTGTCAGTATTATTCATGCGAAAAATTTCTCTGTTGCCATCCAGTCTATTTTCAATTCAAATGCTGTTTGTTATCTGATTACCTTAAAAAGAGAGCAAACAAAATGTGTTGAGGGCAGGATTTACTGATGGCAAAATTGTGGGACTGGGAGACTCCAAAATAGTGAGTTCTCTGTGTTCTGTAAGCAGAGACAGTCCAGGAGATATCCCTGTGTAACAGGGCGGGAGGCCAGCTGCCATCATTTGAGTTATGTCAGGGATGAATTAGTAGCATCGATTTCAGATGCTACCATGACCATAGGGAGTGTCTAAGAAAGGGAGCAGGGACCTTTGTGTGCTTTCAGGATAATACAGTTACTATCCTTCAAAATCAAAGTCACCAGCTTTTTTCTCTCTCTCTCTCTATTCAGGGAACAGATAATATCATCAAAGCCTAAAATATTGTCAAAAGTATTGCTCTGGGGCTAGTTCATAAGCAATGCACCACAATAACAAATGAAATATGTGTATAAATATAAAAAAGAACATCTCCAGAAGATCAAGACTATGGGAATGAAAAGAATATATACTCTCAGCAGAGGGTAGCTCCAATGACAGCTAAAGGACAGCAGGAGCTTGAATTATCAGGACCGAAGTTTGGGAGGAATTTTATTACTCTTCTAACTTCTGATCAGTGTCAGGAGAGAATTTGCTTCCACACAGGCAGTAGTAAGACAGGAGGAGGATGCAGACTTGCAGATCAAGATGCTGGCACAGGAAACTGTTTTTTTTTCTCCTGAGTCTGTGTGTGACAGACCAACCTCTCTACAAGCAAAAGGCCGTGTCATATCGAGCAATACCCCGAGTGACTCGATGCCTCCCAAAAGTTCCTTTGTGCCTCAGCAACCACATTGGGAGAAAAAAAAAACCAAAAAACAAAAAACCAAACCAAACTCTTTTTCACCAGCATGCTAATTTTTTTTTTTTGGTACAATCTCTTACCACGGCTGTATTCCATACGTAGCATGCTGAGGTTTTTTGACTTCTCTTTGAGATCACTTAGTTTCTCCAGACAGAAATTAATAAAACAGCTGCCTTGTGAATATTATTCTGCTTTAATCAGCATTGGATCTCAAGAGATAAGAATGTAGCATAATTGTTTTGGAAGAAAAAAATCCATTTTGCAACATACAGACCCATTTTGGCAGAACATTTAGACCCTTTTCATGTATTTTCTCCCATCGTTTTTGCTTTCTGCAAGTGAGAACCTTGCCACCTTGTTTGTGTAGAGTCCATCTGCTCCTGTACCTGAAAGTGCCATAATCCTCTTTCTGTGACATCACTATAATTTCTTCCCCGCTACTGTCATATCAAAAGCAGGATTATGACTTCAGGTGGGGGAAATAAGCAGCAAGAGCAGATGGGCCCTTAAGAACAAAGATCACAAAGATCCTCTTCTCATGCAAATGTACCGACATACTAAAGAACAACTGGGGAGAAATGAAGAGAATTATATGATTCCAGCCCAGGGTAATCTGGATGACAGCATAACATTTCTCAACCCATCTGCAGGGGTAAAACAGAATCTGATGGGAACAAAGTCAGAGGGGAAAAAAAAAAAAAATCATCAGGAAAAAAACTAGAGAGCAGGGGAAAAAAAGTCAGAAGTAGCAATGAATTTAAAATGGGTGGCAGAGCTAAATCTATGGCCTGTGTAGACCAGTATAGGTCAAATGTTTTTAAAGGATTTACTCTAATTTATACCAGGCAAGAATATGTTGGGCTAAAACAATCACCAACCGAAGTATAACTTGGATATTATTTATCCCGAAGAGCTGCAGCTGACAAAGGAATGAAGACCCTTTCCAGCAGCCATGGGCATTGTAGTTCACTTGGAGATAAAGTCTGGATTCCACCACTTGCTTTATGGTGTGAGTCCCATCAGCTGGAAGTCCTTAGTCATTCAGTGACAGTTTGTCACCTTTACAGGTTTGATAATTTGCCTACACAGTTCTTCCAAGCCAGCTAATACAAGTCCACTTCAGTGTCTTCTCTGCAGCCCAAAGAACAGTTATACCTTCATTCACTAATGTTCTCATTCAAGGTGGGGAAAAAAAAAAAAAAAAAAACCTTTAGGTAGCGTTTTGCCTGAAGCAGTGACTCATCCAAACTCACTCAGGTTTCAACTTTCCCCTAGTTCTGTTTCTCAGGCTCCTAAAGAAGCTTTTTTCTACAGTCCTGCCTGCCTGCTGCTCCACTTTGAGCTGGTTTTTGTGTTCTATAAAAAGCTCTAATCAGACTTCCAGACTCAGTCACTCAGCCAATTACCCAGGCTCTGGGCTTGGTTTTGGCCAGTTTGGAAAGCTAATGGGAGATCAATGGTTTCCAGCAGCTGCTGGAAGGTAGCTCTTCCTCTTTAAGGGCAACAAAGCTGGTGAAGGGTCTGGAGCACATGTCGAATGAGGAGAGGCTGAGGGAACTGGGGTTGTTTAGTCTGGAGAAGAGGAGGCTGAGGGGAGACCTCATGGCCCTCTACAACTACCTGAAAGGAGGTTGCAGAGAGCTGGGGATGAGTCTCTTTAACCGAGTTACGAGTGATAAGACAAGAGGAAATGGCCTCAAGTTGCGCCAAGGAAGGTTTAAACTAGATATTAGGAAGTATTTCTTTACAGAACAGGTTATTAGGCATTGGAACAAGCTGCCCAGGGAGGTGGTGGAGTCCCCATCCCTTGAGGTGTTTAAGAGTAGGGTTGACATAGAGCTGAGGGATATGGTGTAGCTGGGGAACTGTCAAAGCTGGGTTAATGGTTGGACTAGATGATCTTCAAGGTCCTTTCCAACCTAGGTGATTCTATGATTCTATGATTCTATGATTCTCTCCATTCTTCAACAATTTGTGCAGCATATTTCTCTGGAGAAGAGTCAACCCTTGCAGAGGTCTCGCTCTGTAGAATTTGGAAGATTCAGGATGCAGCACCCACTGCTCTCGTGGCCATCTCTCTGCTTCCAGTACATGGCACTTTGGGATGCTTCAGACTTCTTGGCTCCTCTCCGCCAAACTGTCATGTATTTTCAGAATTCTGATCTGCCGCAGTACTGACAAGGTGTTCACATTGCTTTTTATACATAAATAAATGTGTGCTCGTTTATTTTTCCGTCTGTGAAGAATTGCGGCCCATGTGCTGTCAATCTAAATTAGATCCGTTAAGAACATTTTGTCATGTAAAATAAAGCTATAAAGTGGAGTTGCACGGGGAGATGGTAATTGTGGATTCTGTTGAGCAACTGTTTTGGATTAGTGGGTGACTTTTACAGTAATGCTTTAACGCCTGTCTGTGCTACAGGTGCCTAACATGACTGAAGCAAGAGGGTTATCTCTGAAGAAGGAGGATGGCATTAGGGCAAGGATAACCCCAAATGGAACTGATGGCTGCTGGTCTAATCCCTGGTAAACTCTAGAAGAAGAGAGAAGCTCACAGAAATGAGCTAGAGGTGTAGAGTTCACATCATTCTTTCAACATTGGGCTTTGAAGGTCATAGTCTTAAGATATTGCACGGTGCTGGCTCCTTCTGTTGTTTTTAGGGTAATTCCTTAGGGTGTAGATGTCACAAATAAAGCTAACTCCAGGATTAGATGGTCTGCAGTCACTTCCTAAAGCCTGAAGTGAAGTTTGTTACTGGCTGATGGATAATTGGAAAGCTGGTGGTGGTGGCTTGTTGCTGAAACCTGCTGGGTAGAAGAGGTGGATGGAGGAGAAAACCAGCGTGCCTATACCCCCACGCAAGGGGTCCTGTCCAATTCACACCCTGCTCACAAGTTTTTTTTAGGGCATTCTGAGATTGGACAAATAAACCTGAAGCTTCAAATCTGTCACAGAACAGAGCTGTCATACCCCAGACAAGTTTTGCCGTGAACAAGACAGGAGAGAGGGGAAAAAAAAATAATAAAATTTAAAAAAAAAAAAATCATGTATTTTACAAAAACATTGTTCTCAGAACAGAAAAGTTGAAGAATTCATTGCCCTTTTAGAGCTTACCAAAAATACAATAAGGCTCCTCTCCGTCAGCAAAAGCAACATTTTAAACCACATTTTATCTCAATGAATTTTCAGTTAGGAGGAGGCAAGATCAAACTGATTTCTATGCAGGCAAAACCAATTTCCTTTCCTGATCATACTACACCTCAATTACTGACATATTTTCTCCTAGAGTAGGTGGATATATAAGGAGCTGTTTATAGAGTCAGTCGTTTTCTCTAAAGCTGGACTGTCTTTGTTATGCTGCAGATCACTTGCACAAAATATCACCGATTCTTCCAGAGGTAGGAAAAGGGATTAGTGCTTCACCCAAGCAGTCTTCAAAAGGGATCTATACACTTTGGTTAGACTCACAGATTTTCCTGAAAGGACTGCTAAATCGTTTAGTCTGACCTCTGTATAACACATGCCATAGGATTTCAGGCTACCACTGTAATAAGCTCCGTAATTCCTCTTTGAAGCACATGTTCTGAGAAGGCATCATGACCTCGCAGTCCAAAACAGCACAGTCTCAGTGAATCAGTATCATTATGAAGCTTTTGCCTTTTTTTTTTTTTTTCTTTCCTTGATCAGTACAATGAGATAAAGGACTTTTCAATAATGTTTTTCATATACTCTGAGAATTCATATGAGACACTTTTGTATTATGAGCTCTTCAATATTTATGAGATGAAATACATAAACACAGTTAAGCAATAGCAGAGACAAAAAAAAAAAAAATCCAAATGATGCCAAGGTTTTGCTTTACTCTAAAGCACTGCCTTTTGGCAGTGAAAGAGGGAGAGAGAGAGACAAAGGAGCTGGCACCGTAGGACACCAAGTCAACCTTGCAGCAGTAGTTAACCCGTGGTGTCAGACCGTAAATGTGGGCTTCTTTGTAGACTTCATGCCATTCTCCCTCTCCGTTTGTGCAGCTGACCTGAAAAACAGCCCTCCCCTTTCGACACCTTGTTTCCCCCATGCAGCTTTTCCAAGAGTTGTGTGTCACAAATACACATTTATTCAAGATGCGCAACGATCAAGGAAGAGAGCTGGTTTCTGTAAAGTGCGTGTGGGAGTATCATTATAGTGTGTATTTTTCCTTTTAACTTCTCTCCTTCTGACAATAAGCGATTTTGACACAGAATATCTGCAATATGTATGTTAGGGAAACTGAAAAAAAAGTGACTTCTGGGTGAATTGAGAGTTTGTGGTGTTGTGTTTTGTTGTTTTTTTTTTTCCCAGCTATTAAACTCTTCCATGCTGTGCTTTCGAGTCAGTTTTTTAACAGCTGGTTTGGGTTCAGCCCCACCCTGGGAAGCTGAAGGTCCCACCATGGATCAGGAACGTGGTTCATGTGCTGTGGCACCAGGTTCTGTGTTGTCATCACCAGCTGGATCTACCAGCAGTCCAGTGGGCAACAGTCGTCGGTCCTTTTTCTTCTCAGCCAGATGGAAAAGGATGGAAGGAGCTCTGATGGTTACACTCTGGATCTCAGCTGGGCTCCTGGTGTTCTCAGGAAAGGAATCACCCCAGTTACAGCCACAGGAGAGAAGATGGGGGCGGTCTCTGCGCCCACCCAGCGCCTCTCACTCTGCTTTGTGGAGGTTAAACAGCTCCAGCACTCAGCGTGGGCCCTTCCAGTCTGGATGTCGCTACCACACAGGGATTGTTATTTAATACAAAGAGCCTTTGTGTTTGGGGAAGGACAACTTGTGCTGCTTCTCTCCTGTCCAGATGACAAAGAAGCTGTTGGAGCTTTACAAAAAGCCCAGCCAGGTCAGAAACACAGAAGGTCTTGAATACATTTTAATCACTTTTATTCCATGTTGGAGGAACATAAAAGTAAAATGTAAAAATTAAGAAGAATGTGGTCCAGCACTTTGGTGTTTGTCTGCAGCTTGGGCTGTATTTCAGCTCTGTGCAGAAGAAAACTGCCACATGGGAGATGCTCAAACCAGCACCTCCCCTCCCTGCACAGCCCTGATTTACCCAGGATCTTGCTGCTCGGGGTACCCAAGGAGAGGTGACAGCCTGAAGGATTGCTGACAGGTCCGCTTTTCACAGAGATTAAACTTGACTAAGAATCCGTGAAAAGGAGATTCTTTACATTTATTTGAAAATAACGATTTGCTTAAGTGTCTGCCTTCTATAGATCATCAGTGGAGATTAACATACCAAAGCGCAGTTCTGAATGGGCCAAAGTCTTCAACATTTGCATGCGAATACAACTTCATGGCTGGGTTTTTTTTTTCATAGTAAATTAAGTTGCAGAACCAAAGACACAAAGAGAAAGCCTGTTGCTGAGGAGCTCACCTATCCTGACACAACCAGTGACTATTTAAAGAAGTACTGGAGTAAATGAGCAATCACAAAATTAACAAATATGAAAAGCAAAATAACTTCTCCAAAGCCCTTCTAGGGAACTAGGCAATATTTAGAAGGTACAGAGCAAGACAAACCACACAAATTCTTTAGGAAAAGAAATAACTGTCAGTTATTCATCAACGTTAATTGAATTGCCTGATGTTTCTCCTACACTGTCTTTAATCCAGCAAGCAGAAAGGTCCCTGAGGCTGAAGGCCATCTCTTGACACATGAAAAAAAAAAATTATTACGTTGTGGTTTTCTTCTTCTAAGCAAACTACCATAAGTCTGAGTCACCTCTGAATGATTATTTAATTCTTCTAAAGATTTACTAGTCAGCAGGCACTAATGTGCCCTATTTTTATAGATGATCTACAAAAGCAATGAGGAGATACAGAAGAGGAATGATGAGCATCAGGAACTAAAGCTCCTTCCAGTTGAGGTAGTGGCCATGGTTGGATTGTGGGAAGACACAGCCAAAAAACAGCTCGGTTTCTTCATCCCCCAGGACAAGGACACTTAGCATGGACCATAATCACAGAGTCATTCAGGTTGGAGAAGACCCTCGGGATCATCGAGTCCAACCCTCAGCCCGACTCTACAANGTTCCCTCTTGTTCTGTCACTAATCACCTGGGAGAAGAGACCAGCCTCATCACCACAGCTCTAACCCCACCCACACCCCAATTTTCCACCTTTCCAGAATCAGATACTCTTGCCCAAGAGCTGGGGCAGTGAGATGTGCCCCCCGACATGGCCTGCTACTGGCCTGGCATATTGCTCTGATTAGCTCATATTAAAATATTTTAGAAATAACTAGATTCTGGGAGAGACCAACAGCACCGAGAAGCCCTGACGCAGGATATTTCTGAAGCAGAGAACATTGTAAGTCCCTATCTGCGTTGAGGATGAAAATAAATTGCAAAAATAACGCAACTAATAGCCACAGCCTATAATCCCCTTTAACTGCCACTGTGGAGTTTCTATAACACCATTTCTATAACACATTCCTCTGAGGGAGAGACAAAATTGCCACAAGAACCAAAGTTACTTAACTTGGATGCAAACTGCTGGGCTAGCGCTGCATTTCTACAATGGAACAGTTGTATTTTGAGCTCCAAATATTAAAGAAAGGTAGACAAAATAGATTCTGATCTCAATTACTGTAGGTAATTTGGCTCCATTGACACCAGCAAAAAGATTTATTTTTTTTTTTCTATGAAAAGTCAATTTAAACAGCCCAGAATAGCACCAACACCAAAATTTACTTTCCACCTAAAAACATCATGTTTGAGCTTCGGTATCCAAAACACATTTTGCTGCCTGAAAACCTTAGGAAAAGAAATCCCAACACTGAAAAAGAAACTAACTTTATCAAAACAGAGAGGTTGCAACCTAGAGGAAGTCATGGCAATGAGGGAGACGACTAAAAGGAGGAGCTGACACAGCTGAATCCCCCACGTACTCTTTTTATTTAGATATTGGAGAACTACACTCTTAAAATCTGGACTGTAATTTTCATTCCTCCTACTTTTGTCTGCGCAGCTCAGTTGCTGTATGTATCCAAATTTAAAGTGATAGCTTGTTTTCTAGTCACTCTCCAACTTTTCCTTCCTGTATTTTTTTTTTTCTTAGTGCTTGTCCTCACACGTTTCGCTCCAGCTCTTAATTCTCTCGCCTGCCTTTGCCAGTGGGTCTCCTCTCTCCCTGCTCACCCACATCTTTTCACTTCTTTTACAGCCTGACAGCTTCCTACCAGGCGAGGGATGCTCATCCTCTGTTGTTAAGCTTTCATCCCAAGTCCTGAGCGAGAGAAGCAACAGTCAAAGGCCCATGTGTTGGGCCTTCCCTAATCATCTTTCTTTGTTAGGGCTCCTCTGCCACATGCAGTTTATCTGACAAAAGGGACCATCATACATGCAAATGGATTTTGCACACTCTGGCTTGCTGGTAGCATCATTGTTTGCTCTGCTCGCAGTGGCTGCCTGGCCCCTGAGCCGACCAGAGGCTGTTCTTGCCCTTTTGTGTCTTCTTTTCCATACTCCTCTTGCTTTTTGAGGATCAGCAAACTGCCCTTCCCTTGCTAGATTTAGACAGCACAGTAAGAGAAGCTACAGCCACTGAGCAGCATCTGACTGAGGCCACACTCCTTGGGTTTGCAGTTAACCATGGCCAGATCTTTCTTTAGAGCAAAAACTTCTTTTTCCCCCCCCCCAACACAGTATAAATGTCCCCAATCACTTTTATTCCTCTCCTGGGACTGCATCTTTCAGATAAACCTTTTGGTCTCACACATGCTATCACTCACATTTCTTTTAAATGTCTCAAACACCAGAAGGTTCCCTTAGAGGATCAACACTCAGAGCTTTAGGTCCAATAATAAAAAGTGGGTCCTTACTACCCCAGAAAGAAAAAAAATAATAAAAGAGAAACTTCCTCACATGCGATATCTCAAAACTCTGGACAAAGCACTGATAAACATAATATAGGAAAAAATGACAGCATCAATGCATCAAAAAGGGACTTCCACACTTTCTGTATCTGTATTAGAGCATTACAGAAGAATATGAAGCCTAATTGTCACAGTTTGAAAAGTCTCTTCCCTTTCAGAAGGCAGAGTAGCATCCAATTAGAGACGATGTTACACCACAAAGAATACAAAGTGAAGGTATTTTATTATATCCATGCACTGTTAAAAATCCATCTTTCTGACACTGAATTTTGATAAAGAATGAAAGCAACACCCAATAAATTTGTACAGAGAAGAGCCTAGGCTAAGGGTTAGTGGGGCAGGTTTTTCTACAATCCCCTTTTCCAAAGTTTCTCTTAACAATCCATGCTAATTTAGATGGAGTTGATAATGTTTGAAGAGTATCAGCCAGTGTACATGGCCTTGGGCAGCACAGTTGCCACAAATAAGGTTGAGCACTCTACCTCATAAAGGAAGGTTGTAGCTCTCCCACTGCCACTGCAAATTAAAAAACAAAACAAAACAAAACCAAACCAAACGACAATTCTGAGATGCAGAAAATGATCTGATCAATTCTTTGGGAAAAGATTAACTTCGAAGGGAGTTGTTGCTTTAAAATAAATATACATTCACATTTGTAGTGGGTTGATGTGATAAAATTTTCATGTGAACCACTGGTTGGAAAGGTGTTGGACCTGAATGCAAAGCCCCAGCAGGCCTGTGTGCCCCATGGTGCTGTGTTGTGTCCTTTGTGGAAGGGAAAATAGCTACTACCATGCCCCTTTGCTCGCCCCACAGCCTGCTGCACTGATTTTCCTGTGCTTGTGTCCCAAAAGTCCATCCCTCCCTGCTCTTGACTCGTTCTTAGGAAAGAGGGCAGCCAAGGACCCAGGATCCCACTGTGGTCAGTTTAAATGGACATGCTTTGTTGGAGATGATCAATTTAATACCAAATCTTTTAGAACCAGACACTCTCTTCAAATACTTTTCTCCAAACAGTGGCAGCTCATGGGTGCTGTAGGTTGGGACTGGCTTGCCATATGCTCAAGTTTGGCTTGAGTTCAATTTCTTAATCTCTTCAGTGATTAGCACTGAACAATAACATCTTCATGGTGACCTGTTTCATCATGGTTACTGAAGGGAAGAGTGAATATATTTTGATCCCGTTGATGAGACAAGTAGAGTCCCAATTTGTATCTCCAGCACAAAGCCTGGCTTAGCTCCCTGCTTTCAGCTGAGCCTCCAGACTTACAGTTGTGCAAGAGGTATAAACCAGAACAGAACTGTACGTAGGTTTTGGCAAACGAAGCAAATCCTCCTGGCCTGAGCCTGCCGGCTGGTTACACGTGTGCTGGATGTGTGGGGGTAGAACAGACACCTCATAAAACTTGTATAAGTGCTGGCAGGAGCCCAACCCAGAGCTGCAGGGACCAGCAGACCGGTGGCAGCAACAAAGGAGCCCTCTCATCTCTCAGCCCTACACGACAGAGCCAGCACGTTGCATTTTCTTGGGCAGAGCTTCGTGTCTTGCACCCCCGGAGGATGTTGCCTGGGCTCCCTTCTCACTATGAAGCTCCCCGGGGATGTTTGCCTCCCTTTTCCTCATTTTTTTGAGTGCTCTACATGTGCAGCTGAGGCCAGATGTTGGGAAGATTTCTGGTTCCAGTTAGATGCCTAAATAAAAGCTGGATATTCCGAGGTGCTGGTGGTTCCCTCTGTGACACTTTAAACACCAGCCGGTGTCGACGCTGCAGTAAGGCTGACTTGGAGCAATTAACACAGTGTAGTCCTGTAGTTTTAAATCTATGTAGTTAATATTCTCTCCCTATTTTAAGCCATTTCAACATTGCTTTCAAGCTGTTCCAAGTGCACTTAGTGCTTTTGTTCATGTGTCTGTACTATCAGCTGTGAGAAGTACTATTAAGTTGAAAATAACTTTTATAACAGGTAGGAATCTCTTCAGCAAAATCTATTTTGCTTTAATCCTCCTTTATTTCCTTTTCTCACCAACATCACCACCTGTTGTTTCTCCCATGTTTTGCCAAAGAGCTGGTGAGATTTAGCTTAGCTATGGGAAAAGGACTGACAGGTTGTCAGAAGTATTAGGTTTAGCATGTTTGTTAAGGATGCTCTTTTGTCTGAATAGTTAGAATCCATATTTATCTACCAGAAAAATACCTTCTGGAAGTTTGAGACAAAAAGTAAATGTTTTATTTAACCAGCTACCTCATTGCCATGTTTCTCAAAGCATCTGTTTCCCAGTGGCCACTCAAGAGAAGACACCAATTCCCTGGCCTGGTCCAGTGCTGTTATTTTTAGGTTTTTCAACTGCAGTATGAGCTAATGATGCACTAAATTCTGAAGCCATAGCATTAATGCATACGATTATATACAAATCCAAGACATGACTAGATAAAAAAAAAAAAGATTGGTTGAGTCAATCGCCCACCAGCTTCTGCCATGTTAAATTGCACCCACCATCGTGACACTCAGGATTTGTGCCTTGCCTTCAAAGTGAAATAAGCACAAGAGTCCCTCCTACACATGCTAGCAACCATTATATATTCCCACACTTGTAAAGAAATAACAGGTCCTTTCATTGTTAATTAACATTACTACATAAATAAAAACAATGGATGAGAGAAACAGGCTTCCTCCCCCCACAGAAGCAGGAAATGAGACAATATTTAACATGTTCTGCACGTTACTTGCTCTCAGAAGTGCCCTGCCAGGTTTAGCCTCTTCCCTTTGTTAATTTATTTATCAAATGACTTTGTAAAATGACGTTAATTCACTTTATTACAGAACCCATCAGAGTGCATTCTTATCTGAGCATGTTAGATCTATACCCAACTCCCACGGCAAGGAGATGAGAGGGAAGTGATGTGTGCTTGTACTTCTCTTAAAAGGAAAAGTAAATCTCCAAAGTTTCTAGGTATAAACAGAGAAATGATCCTGTCAGAAGAGCGAGAAGGAAACGCATTCCCATTTTTCTTTCATGCATAAATGCAGCAAATAACACCCTGACATGCAGGAGCACCCAGTACTCCAAGTACTCCCCCAGAATAAGCCAGATGGTCCATGTGAGAGAAGATTTGCAGAAGTCTCCAGGTTCCCTCCTCTTAATCAAAGATTAAGAGACTGAAGCGCTCGGCAAAGTCATTGTATTTTGCAAAACCATCCTATTTAGAGTTATTGCTCGTACTATACCAGTTAAATGACATTTGGGGACAATGTGGGACAGTTTGAGCAAACACAGTACTCACAGTCGAGATCCATGTGTTGCAGTGAGCGTCCTCACCAGGGCATGAACACAGCCCACAGGCTTCTCACAAAAACAGCCTTTGTCAGGTGGAAACTCAACCCCCACACGTACGTGAGAGAAAAGATGAAGAGTAAGAGGGACAGGAGGACAACCTCTGTCAGAAGACCTCCACGTCACCAACTCCAAGCCCACACACCTCTGCTGAGGTGCTTCCTCCTGCCTTGCAGTACCCTGGAGAAGCAGGGCAGGATGCAAAGCACCTTCAACGTAGTCCAGTATTGCAGCTACAAGAAGGATAGAAAGACTAAGTACAAAGGGAAATAGAAAATAGCCTGAAATAAGTCTGGACAAATCCAGAATTACTTACAAAATCCAGATAACATGATCTCAGACATTGTTTCTTGTGATTGATCCCACCATGAGCAGTTTCTCCCATTCTCACCAGGATCACAAGCCTTAGATATCCACCTAGCTGTGTGTTTAAAATCATCTTTTTCTGCAAGCTTTACATCTTCCACAGCCTGCACTACAGCAGCCTACCCCAGGCTTCTTTCAGGTTTCCTTGGGGCTCCATTTAAATTCAAAATCTTCCCCTCAGGCTACTTTGTTCCTCGACTTAATTAGGAGGCACTTTCAGTCCTCTTCCTCCTCCTCCTCCACTACTGACTGGCAGCACTTCAGCGAGCTACTCATGAGGCATTTACCTTTCCCAAGGTCAAAAACCCTCCTACCAAGCACGGCCACGTGCAAGGCCTGGGCAATGCCCTCGTGCACAACACATTTTATATTTTGTACCGACCAGCAGCAGCCACACCACAGACCATCATGTAACAGGGGCATGGGGCTCATTACCATCACCTCACAGTCAGTAATCAGTCACTCTGGGAGCAATTATGGGCAGGGGAGTGATGGACACCTCACTCCACCTTTGAGAGATGCCACGGCAGGTACTAGAGCTGAAGTTGGGATGAGAAGTTTTCCTACGTGTTACACATCTGGTCGTTGATTCACATCACTATCCCCACACACAATAAGCCCTAAACATCTGCTTCAGTCACACCAACCATCCATTTCAGGTGGATTTAGCCACCAGGGGCCAGATTTAAGCATGGTCTAAGTATGCTACAGGTGGGCAATATATGCAGGACTTCCCTACCTAGTACAGCCTAGACTAAACGCACCGATCATTTGACATAAGAAACTCTGATGTCTATTTAAAAAAAAGTCTTCTGTAAACTCTTCACCTTCTTCTCATTAGTATTATGGCATCTAATTGAGCCACTGTCTAATTGCCATGTCCCTTATTTGCTTGTCACAGCTAAAGAGGGTTACTAATCCATGACCTGATATAGGCAGTTCAACCTGGAAGTCTTCAGAGCTCGCCCACAACCTACAGCACAGCCTGGGGAGGGAAGAACCAGGAAAAGGGGAAAAGTTCATGGTTTTGCCCGTTCTTACATGAGCTAAACTACCAGGAAGAAAGAAGATTAACCTTTCCATCACTGTGCAGAAGTGTTAAAACAGTTCCCCTGTAGCCACAGCTGTATGGCTCAACATCTGTTCTTTCTATATTCCAGGTACCAAATTCACATATGTTATTTCCAACACGCAGCATCTGCCTCATTTAAAAGATAAAACAGACAACATAATTAAAAGTGTGCATTCATTTTAAAGGCAACCCAACCGAAACAAAAATCATTTGGAGAAAACAAATAACAAGCAAATAATAGCCTCACCTGGAAGCAAAGTCACAGATGAATTAAACAGAAGTGGATGAGTACCATGATAATCTTTAAAGCTCTAATCAGAAGCTATCTTGAAACAGATGCACCTCCATGAAGGCTTTTTCCAGGAAGTACCTACTGCAAAACTCTATCAAGTTGAAAGTAAAATGCTCTCAAAGCATCTAAGGAAGCAGACAACGGTGCTGACAACAGCTGGTAACAAACACGTTTTTCTGATTCTCAGCCATTCCTGCCTCTATTGAGCTGCAGAGAAATTTCTCCCACTCCAAAGCCATCACCTCAGGTTCAGTTGCTGGTTTGTGGCAGATGTAGCAACATAATGACAAAGAAAATTGAAACCAACTCTGCAAACATTGATGCTGCTCGCAAAGGCAGCCCCAACACCAAGTAGAACTTACAAAATAAGTATCATCGAATGGTTTGGGTTCAAAGGGACTTTTAAAGGCCATCTAGTCCAACCCCCCTGCCATGAGCAGGGACATCTTCCACTAAATCAGGTTGCTCAGGGCCCCGTCCAACCTGGCCTGGAATGTTACAAGGGATGGGGCATCAACCACCTCTCTGGGCAACCTGTGCCAGGGCCTCACCACCCTCACAGTGAAGAAAGCAATCAATATTCAAAGTTAAAAGCTGATAGTGGGGTCTACTACCATCCCCAAGAAACATAATTTAACGTTTAAGCTGTCACATCACAAAAAGGCCCTTGAATGACTCAATCGTGGCCAGAGAAGGGCAACGGAGCTGGTGCAGGGTCTGGAGCCCAGGTCTGATGGGGAGCGGCTGAGGGACCTGGGGGGGTTTAGTCTGGAGAAGAGGAGGCTGAGGGGAGACCTCCTGGCCCTCTGCAACTGCCTGACAGGAGGGTGCAGAGAGGGGGGAGGAGTCTCTTGAGCCAAGGAGCCAGCGCCAGGCCAAGAGGGAATGGCCTCAAGCTGCGCCAGGGCAGGGTCAGACTGGCTCTGAGGAAGGATTTCTTTGCAGAAGGGGCTGTTGGGCGTTGGAATGGGCTGCCCAGGGCAGGGGGGGAGTCCCCATCCCTGGAGGGGTTGAAGAGTCGGGTTGACCCAGTGCTGAGGGATCTGGTGGAGTTGGGAACGGTCAGGGTGAGGTTCATGGTTGGACTGGAGGAGCTTCAAGGGCTTTTCCAACCCAGATGATTCTGTGATTATCTTAGTTTGTTACAGGGCTATATTGCTGCCTGGCAGCTAAATCAAACTTCATTTCACTTTGCAGTCAATACTATTGTTGTCTGAATTTGAACACTCACCACTATTTTCCGATAACAATTTTCACAAGCTTGGATAGCACTAAAGGCTTGTTTCATAAAACCAGAGAAACCCACAATTCTGAAGGTAAAACCTCCACAGGAACCGCTTCTGCTCAGCAGATGCCTCCTGCTTCAGGCTGGACACACACCAGGGCAGCAGCAAGGAAACAGGGCATCACTGTCACTAAATGCCACACAGGTATACAACGAGGAGGCTTTACCTGACAGTTATTAGTTTCAGCAGCAAGTGATGAATACATGGGGAATATAAAGAAACTACTCAATGATTCTGGCTGGTCATAGCACTCTCACTGCCAAAACCTGAGATTCACTTGGTGTTCCCATTGCCCCAGGGGGGGTATTTGCACCACAGAATCATTCAGGTTGGAAAAGCCCCTTAGGATCATCGAGTCCAACCCTCAGCCCGACTCTACAAAGTTCTCCCCTACCCCACATCCCCCCACAGCTCATGCCAACGGCCCTTAAACACACCCAGGGGTGGGGACTCCACCCCCTCCCTGGGCAGCCTATTCCACCACTTCAGAGCAAGCATAGAATGCTCCAGAACAGAAGTTACTTTGCAATCGATGCAAGCAGTCCAAGACAAAAGTCAGGGAAGAAACTGCCTCCCTGTCCAGAAGTAGGAAACCTGTGTGGTTTTGACAGCATGGGAAGCACCTGGGGAAGAGGAAAGAAACGGCCACCAATTCCTTTTTCCCAAATAATACAGGCTTTCGCTGTAGGGATGCCATAATCTCTAAGATCACAAGGCCAATTGTTTTCCAACACCACTTCCAGCTGGAAATCATTCCCTCTCCTACCCAGTGATGCTCACCAGTCCCACAGCTCACTGGGGCCCGGCACACGTGGCCATCACTGAACCTGGCAGGGGCTGAGCACCAACACGCAGCTCGCTCCCCTCCACCCCGCGACAAACAGGGCTAAATAGCAGAAAAAAAAAGGCAGCAAATGGTTGTATTTTCTGGTCACTGCAGTAGAGATGCTTCTGAGCTCACCAAGGCAGGGAACCTGCTGAGTAAAAAGGCCATTTCCATGTAGTCACTTTACAGGTGCGAGTCCAACTTGGACAGAGCTCTAATAACAGTAATCACCTTACTGAGCCTGGACCAGCTTGAGGCTTTAGATCAGCCCTCCCTCTCCCCCTGACTCTAATAGCATTTTAGTCCTTCTTGCCACAACAATAGTGTTGAAGAAATGTGTTTCTATCCACACCAGCTACCAGAATTAGGTAGATTTTTGGTAGGGTATCAAACCAACTGCTACTGCAGGCACCATGGATGTCCTTAAACTACTTCTAAGGATTTTTTTTCCTCTGTGGGCAAAAGAAAAAACAAAATCTGCCCATATCTTCAGAGAGAGAGGTCAAAATGCTTTCAGTGAATTTCTGCCTTGCCTCGTATGTTTGACAGAACCTGACTCTGAGTTTGAACATTTATCACAGAGTCATTCAGGTTGGAGAAGACCCTTGGGATCATCGAGTCCAACCCTCAGCCCTACTCTACAAAGTTCTCCCCCACCCCACATCCCCCCACAGCTCATCCCAACGGCCCTTAAACACACCCAGGGGTGGGGACTCCACCCCTCCCTGGGCAGCCTGTTCCACTCTCTGACCACTCTTGCTGGGAAACATTTGTTCCTCATGTCCAGCCTGAACCTCCCCTGTTGCAGTTTAAAGCCGTTCCCTCTTGTTCTGTCACTGATCACCTGGGAGAAGAGACCAGCACCAACCTCTCCACAACGTCCTTTCAGGGAGCTGCAGAGAGTGATGAGTCTCCCCTCAGCCTTCTCCTCCTCACACTGAACAATCCCAGCTCCTTCCATTGCTCCTCATAGGATTTATTCTATTTATGTTCTAATATATTTTAATACAGTGTTTACAACTTCCCAGCTACTGCAAAGTCAACATCCTTTTCCAGCAGCAGCTTCCCACTTCTCTGGTTTACTACCTGGAGCATCAGCTGGACTTTGCTTAGAGGTGAGCTCCGTTCCTTTGGTCCAAAATACTGACTTTTCCCTCTTGCTTTCACCCATATTTTAAGTGCCACTGATCCACAAAGCTCCCCTGATCCCCCCCAGCTTCACAAGAGCTCCAGTGACAGCCACTGTCACCACACCGAGCCCCCAGCAGCCTCATGTTTAAGACATTTATTGTTCTCTACAACTTAGAAGAAGAAATTGCGGGCTGTATTCAATAACCACCTTTATCTTCAACCCCTCCAACCTGTGCTGAGCCTGCTGCAGAGAAGGAAGGAGCCCAAAGGACTGCTTGCACAGGAAGGGTTGTAAACTCTGTGCCATGCCAGAAAACAGCAGCCCACAACAGGGAGGGCTCAACATAGCTCCTCTAATAACTCTTTCCCCTAAGTGATTTTGCAACTCTATGCTTATCAGCTAAATTAAGCATTAATGAAAAATAGAACAATTTGTTTTCAGATTCTACAGGTTTCCAGTAATAAAGATTACTAATGCTTCATTTTGGGGCACTGGTTAGCTAATTTAAACTTTTTTGTCATTACGCAGACAATTCATTTAATTTGAAGAGGCCAGGTTCTTTCTAATTTTATTAGCGTTTGGCCCTTTTCCAGCTTGTCTTAATCAAAATGCTCATTATTTTTGCCTGGCTGTTGAGGCTAATCTAGCTATTATAGGGATACTAAATTGGCAGTAGAAGGGGGAATTTTGTTCCTACCAAACAGCTGCATTGCTGCATGTGTACGAGCTCCATCCCTGAGCGCGACCGGCTGTGCTAACGCAGGGTAAACTGCAGATCTTTGCTTTCCACAGGGGGGAAAAAAACTGGCTTTGCTCTCCCCCTTGTCTTTTGGGAGGCAGAAAGGTCTAACACATAGCGAGTTAAAATGGTAAGTGGCAAGGAGCAGAGACGCAGCTTGCAAGTTCTGATAGTAATAAATTCCATCTCAGAGCAAGCCACGTTATCCCTCCTCACCTGTTAACCCCCGCTACCCTCTGCTCCAAGCAGCATCTCTTCCCTGTCCCACAGCCCAAATGATTATCATATCTGGTTAAAAGCAGAGCAATAGTCTTCAAATTGTATCTAGCTTTGAACATTGCTCCTTGTGAGCCTCGGGCTTTCCTGTTTTTCTGAACTGTATCAATTGGTCTAATAAAAGATATTACCTCCTTCACAAACCTGCCAGCTTCTGCCATGAGGGAGTTTTTTCACTCAGATTGCTTTCTAGTCGTTTATTTGGATGCAAGGAACTTGTTTCATGGCCAAGAGGTGCGTATTTCTGCTGTCCTGCTTCACTAAGCAGCCTCACAAAGGCTGCTCTGTGCCACAGTAAGTCGGTGTGAGCGTGTACACAGGCAATCCGCAGAGAACAGCAAAAGGCAGCGCTATCCTGGCCAGGTGGGGGGAAAAAAAAAATAAATAATAATATCAGCAGTCTATTTCCTCCTCTCTGCTGGACTGGTGTGCAATAAAACAGCTCCCTGCTCTGACAGGGGAGGGTTGGTTGGGAATCTAAAAGACAGAAAGGTAATTTGAGCCGAAGCGATGGCGAGACGATAAGAGTTTGCTCTGAAGGAAGAACGGTGCGAGAGCGGGCGAGGAAGGAAAATGAAGTGCAGAAAAGCAGGTCTCGGGTCACTCGGCAATCTGGTAGTGAAATCTCTGGGGAAAATAGTGTGGAAAAAGGCAGCAGAACAGGCAGGGAGAGGCCACAGAAACACGTGCTGGTAAACCAGCCCCATTCCACGGAGCATAGGAAGGGGCAAGCCAGGGGATGCTTCAGGGGCTTCTTCAGTGGCCATCACAGCTGGAACAAAAAGCAAGGGAAAAGGGGCTGGGAGGGGGCAAGTCCTGCAAGGAATCAAGGACCCAAACCACCTCAGGATAGAGGAACAGCAGACGCATGGGAAGCAAAAAAGATAATCAACGTTTCGGTGAGTAAGGGAAAGAAAAGGCAAAAAGAAGAGAAATTATAAACGCAGAGGAAAGAAGAGGAAGGTTGGGTTACACCCAGGTATTTCCCAGCAGCTTTTGGATCAAGGGGATAGATCCTGCCAACAAATCCATGGTAGAGATTAGAGAATGTCTATTCAACTAGGTGACATGAAATTCAATTTGGACCTTTGGTACTTGAAACTCAGTGATTTATTCCTGTGACAGGAAAACCCGCAATCAGGGAAAAGCTCCAGATTTTGCCTCATACTTTCTTTTAAAGTAACCTAGAAAACTCTTAACTGTAGTTTATACATGTGGGTACAAATCTGATTCCTAATGACAGAATAGTTGCTAGTGGTTCACTGCAAAGTCAGAACTGTATCAAGCAGGGATTCCCCTCCTATCAAGCTATCTCATATTTTCATTAATGCCTGCAGCAATTAAATCGTGAGTATTCTTATTAAACTGTGAAGAATAAACCAGGCTGCAAGTTGTTTGCAGGCTAGTATCAAAATTCAGAATGACTTTTTCAAATGGTATTAGCAGTGCAGAAAAAGAAACAGGCTGCCATTCGAAATGGCAGTGGAAGTAGAGCATATAGGTAAAAAATATTGGTTGTGCAAACATGGGGGGGAGGAATGAGAGACCAAACAGCACCTCTGCAGAAAAGGAGCTAAGGATTAGAGCAGCCAGATGGGAGTTGGTTTCTGCTGTTAGGAAAAGGGTGACTAATACAGTGAGAATAGATGAAATTGGAGCATGTTGACTAAGATAACAGGGAAAAAAAAAAAAAGAAGCAGAGAACAGAGATCTAGAAAATACAGCCCATAAACAAAGCACATGAGAACAGAGGTAGTTTAATCCAGAAAAGGGAAATCTATGGAGAAACATAACAACTTCCCAAATAGGGAAAATGCTGATGCAAAGGAAACAGCGATAAGTCTCTTTTCCCTGTCCTCTGCAGATAGTATGGGAAGGTAACAGGCTTAGGTTAGAGACCTAGAGATGCAAGATTTAGATTACACGTCAGGAAAAACTTTCTAACAGTAAGGATGGTTAAAAATAAGCATACATTGCTTTTCCCCAGTCCTCTGGGATTTCCCTCTTCACTTACAGTTTTTGAAGATAGCTGCTTATCAGGAATCGGAGCAAACAGAGCCAGCCCTTAAATGCATTTCCATTTCCTCAGCTAAAGCAAAATCATATTCAATATGTGTTTGTCTAATCCATCCTTAAAAACCTCTACCAGCTGATTCTACCACCTCATGAAGTAAACGCTGTTTTCATTTAGAAAAACGAGAGATTAGTTCAGCCACTTTTTCATTCCAACTATTTAAAGATTCTGGAAGAAGCTCTGGGAGCGCTCAGTTTGCAACACCAGAAAGAAAATAAGGTTCATAGTAAAAAGTAAACACAAACCAAGAAGAATACATCACACTGAACACACCTCTGAATCTGCTCTAGCATCCTTCACAATAATGATGCTGTAAAAAAAGACAACTACAATAGGATGCAGGATAAAAAGTGCTGGATGTGACATACATGTCTCAGCCTCCTCTTCCGTTTGGGAGATTTGGAATTCTCCAAGGAAGCCCCAGGCAACAGGGACTGACCCTCAGACACTCCAGAAGAGGCAGGAACTCTGCAGGATTGAAATCCAGCACTGTCAGTATTTCCAGACAAATGGTTTGGGAGTAAGAGGATGTAATTAAGAGGAACATTTAAAGCATTATATGGCAAGATATATATTATATGTGTATGTGTGTATAAGTATGAATAATTACAGAGCAGGAAATAAGTGAATAGACAAATAAAAAAAAAAAAAAAGTCTCCAAAAGCTTTGCTGTGGCATGGAAGAGGGGGAAACACTTTAAGCACCTATTTGCATCTTTAAGGGTCTGCATATTTTTGCATGACAAGCACCAAGCTGTGGCACAAGCTTCTCAGAAATCCTTTTCAGCGGGCTGCCAGCACTGCCTTCACTTGTACAGATGCCATTTCTACAAACAGACACGTATGACTTTCCGTGTGTAGCTGCAAGCCTGCTGGCCCCACACCCCACTTGGCAGTGACCCCCACACACAGCTGGTTTTCCAGGGGAAAATCCTTCTTCTGCTACAGATCAACACAAGGCAGATCCAGCCCCAGTCACTGATCTTGGCGCTTGCGTACTTCTGGAGAGGTTTTGGGGCCAGAAAGAGAAATAACCTTCAGGCAGGTCCAGTTAGATGGGCAGTTCAATAGAAACAGGTCCTGTGCTTTGCCTTGCAGGGTGCAGATGAATCTCACATTCATTCTACATTTACAGTTTGAATTTATAGCCCTCTTTGGGTGATACAGCAGTGTTTATTTTTGTCACATCCTTGAACATCAGCAGAAATAAGGACATTGTAGAGAGGTTGGTGCTGGTCTCTTCTCACAGGTGATCAGTGACAGAACAAGAGGGAACGGCTTTAAACTGCAACAGGGGAGATTCAGACTGGACATGAGGAAAGAATTTTTCACAGAANGTGGAATAGGCTGCCCAGGGAGGGGTGGAGTCCCCACCCCTGGGTGTGTTTAAGGGTCGTTTAGATGAGATGTTGGGGGATGTGGTGTAGGGGAGAACTTTACAGAGTAGGGCTGATGGTTGGACTCGATGATCCCAAGGGTCTTTTCCAACCTGACTGATTCTGTGATTCTGTGAAATCGGGGCATGGGACTGGACTGCCAAACCATGTTCCCCCATCTCAGTCCTACCTGCAGTCAGGTGTAAGATTTGGGGTGCAGTGCAATGATTTGGGGGAGAAATGGAGAGCAGTGACCGCATGGATAGAGGCTCAGAGTTGCCACAGCTTTTACCATGGCTCCAATAACCACCCAGGGACACTCATGCTCCACAGAAACCAATAAACTGCACTCTCCCATTGCCCTAGGCTGACATACTCAAGTATTGGTGGAGAGCAGACATGAGCTACGGAGAGAAGTGGGAGATGAAGCAGCACAAATGTTCGTGAAGCTGCCAGGACAGGCCAAGGGTCAAGTTCCCAACAGCCCAGAGAAAGTTGGGGTGGGAAGAAAAGGACATCACACACCTTTTCCATCAACGAGCAGCACCACGTCGCTCAGCAAAGGGCTCTCTGTACCTCCCAGCATCCGAGCTACACGGGTCCTTTTCCTCCAAGAGAGACCAAGCCATGCTCACCCTCCCACAGCAGCCTCTGTTGAAAAACTGATTTCCTTAAAAACTCCTGCCATGTCCTAGCTGGAAGTGGGGAATCCTCCTCCACTTCTCCAGGGGTTCATACTGAAAAATGCTTGATGCTGGCTGGCACTGAAATCACCTCCCTGGAGCAGTTTTTTGGGTAGAACCTCTCAAAGTAGAGGTCAGTTTGCTCATAGACCAGGTCAGATCTCTGCCTTGATTTGTCTTTAACATCTAAAGCCTCCCAGAGAGCTTCTGCCCCTCATTCTTGGGCCAGTGATTTGGGGGAGAGAAGGACACAACTTCTTTTTGCCTGACTTCTAGAAGCATCTCATATTTAAGTAGGCAGTTGCTTGCTAATGTGTAGAGAAAAGGAGAGGGATGAATTCAAATTAGTCATAATTTACTGACAAACATTCCAAATAAAATATACAACAAACCCAAGGGAACAGTGATTGTAATTTTTTTTTTTTTTTTAATGAATCAGGCTTTGAAGTCATTAGCTTGTTGCTATAAAGCTCTGTTCTGGTAATTCACTGCTACCATTTTAAAAATAGTTCTATAAAAGTAAATGAATTGCTGGAATAAAGTGAGCTGTATTTTTTCCCCACTTCTCTGAAAAGCTCACGTCTCAGCCAGTTCTTCTGAGGGGCTGAGCATTACCTGGGTGCTTCAGCTCTGACTACAGGGCTTTTCTTTCCTCGCACTATTTCTTGTTATGGTCTCAATTAAATGAAAGTTTCTTGCTTCATAGCTTGGTTTGACAGATGTTCGTTCCAGAGACAAGTCCTGGTACAGACATGCAGGGCTCTGAAGTATTTCACCCATGCATCCCATGGCATCAATTCATACGAGCAGTCAAAACTCCCCATCACTGGTTACCCACCTCAGAGGGGAATTTGGGGAAGAACTTCTGACAAGGACCACCTAAATATCATCTTTACAGGAATTGCACTGAATTTTGGTTTTTTGGAGGAAAGCAAGGTACCTGAGTGGTATTTTGAT
>ML997693.1:1452331-1490024 GCA_010365825.1 Otus sunia | reverse complement strand
CTGACTGGCAGCTCTCCAGCCACTCCTCCCCAAGCCTGTAACCATTCAGGGGGTTGTTGTGGCCCAAGTGCAGCCCCCGGCATTTGGCCTTAGTGAAACTCCCCCAGTTGGGCTCAGCCCATCGCTCCAGCCTGGCCAGGTCTCTCTGCAGAGCCTCCCCACCCTCGAGCAGATCAACACTCCCACCAACATCAAGGGAGAGTCCCACCACCAAGACACTGAGAATCAAGAGGATCAACAGGACACCACTGAATCCACAGGTGTTGATATTTTTCTCTGCCTGTCTCTGTCTCTCTCTCTCTCTCTCCTTCTTTCTCTTAAATGAATTCTAAGTAGATTCCAGATTAAAACCTGTAGCACGGGGCTTGCTTATCCAAGTAAGTTATCCAGTTAAGAAGCTGCCATCTAGTTATTGTAGTTAACCACTTGTCTTGAGCTTTGTATTAATACATTGTTAAACTGGTTGGCTGGTGTTGTTTCATCTTAATTCACTCCAAGGGTACCTCAAAACTTGGTCTTAAGTCCTAAGGGGAGGGACGTTGTCCTAAATAGCTCCTATCAGGCTGTGACAGCCACCTACCAAAATTATGGATGGGAGGGCTCCCTTGCCCAGGGGAGATGAAATTAAGGCCCAGCCTGGGGTTTCCTGCTGTCCCACCAGCAGCCTGTGTGTTCCATACCTCCCCTTCCAGAGATCTTAGCCCAGATGCTCTCCAGCAGAGAGTTTTCATAGCTCTGTCCAAACGATGAAGAACCAGAACACACTAAAACTCACCCCCGTCCAACAGGTTGGGTAGTTATGTCCTGTGAAAGGCCATGGTGCACGGCTGTGGATTTTTTCAGGCTCTCCCAGAGGATCTGAAAAGCATTTCACTATCTCTGGGTCTCTCCACTGCCCCATTCTGCCAGTCCTGGCCCTGCCTGTGCAGGACAGCAGTGCACCAGAGATGCCTGCAAGCAGTTGGTACCTGCAAGTTGAGGCCTGTAACAATTAGTGATAAGAGAAGTATGCAATTATGCCTTATATGGTCATGTTTTACCCAGCTGTGTATCCCTAGAAGTCTCCAAGGGGGACAATTGTTAAGAAATTCTTTCACCAAACAATGTTTAACTCTGTATTTAACAAAGCCTGAGTGATTAAAGTCTACAGAGAAGATATCCTAACCTTGAGAACAGACACAGCTTGGCAGAATTGCTCAAACAAGGAGGATAAAAAAGAACATCTTGGCCAGACAACAGAGCTGGGAAACATCCAAGGAGGAGAAATTGTCCTCAAAAGACTCGTGACCATAAAAAGGAAAAAGGAGTAGGGGGCTAACTCCACAAACAACCACCAAGGACCACCCGAGACCCCCGCACATGTGTAGTGTAGCTCTGCAATGCCAGCATTATGTAAACGTAGTAGATAGGCAGAAAGGTGGAGACTTCTTGGAAAATGTATGAATATTCATGTCTTTAAGGTATAGAAAGGATGAACTTTTCTTTTAGGGTGTGCATGTTAGGTGGGGTGATCCCCTGTGCATCCAGCCCTGCAATAAAGAATGTCTGCCTCTAAAACTTCAAACTAAGTCTTAGAGGGTTCTTTTGAGACCAGATTTATGGTAACACCAGAAACCTGCAGTTCACAGAAAACTTCCCCAAATCCCACAGAAAACTTCCCAGGCAGGATGGCACATTGGCCAGGGTGATCTAGGCTGGTGGGAAGGTCACATTAACCTACAGACAGTGTTTGCAAAATTACGGCAGAGGTAAAGCACAAAGCTGGGTCTGGGAAATGATGTAAATTGAGTTTGGCTGCGCTGACAATAGCTCTTGATTAGAGGCTTCCAGAGCTCCCGAGGAGCTGGCAAATTCTTTTTTCTCCCCCTCAGTCACAGCCCACAGCAGGTTGAGGATCAGGAAAGGTCCACACACACACACAAAGGGTGGGAAAGGGGACGTTAAAGCACCTCTCTGAGCCTGCCAGGTTGGGCTGCGGGTCCCAACTCCACTTTCACAGGGGCTGCACAAGGACAGAAGAGAGGAGCAAATCTTCCAGCATCTCCCAAGTTGCAAGACAAGGTCATCAGATGAATTCAAAGAGCTTGTCAAGGTTTAGTGTTTTCTCCTCATAAAGAGGTCAAGACAAGAGAGGAGGGGAAAAAAAAAAAAAGGCATTTCAGTATTTTAAATGCTGTCAAATTTGCAAGCAAATGCTTTGAAATACAAAGGCTTTTTTTATGGAAAACATTTTCTAGTGTTTAAACAAAGCAAGTACCTGGCAACAAAACCCTGAGCCAAATTACTGTTAACAGTGAAACAATAATTGCAGCAATAAATAGGATATGTTGAAAATTATAGCAGCCTGAAAACATTTACCCCATCTGACAATATACGGGACAATTTAGCTCCTGGTGAGAAACATAATTTCTGTTTTTACTGTTATATAGAGATTCCTGCAAAGTAAAGTTGTCATACACCTCCATAAAAATATATACGGAGCGAAGTTACTTCGGGGAGATGCACTTTTATCTTCACTAAATAAACTTTTTGCTGGATGCTGGTGTCCTCATTACCTGGTCATGGAATAACTTCGTAAGCCCTCCTCGTTTCTGGAGCAGGCTTTGGTTCACTCCAGGTGAAGGCAAGATGTTATCGATTAAGTACGTCAACTAAAATTACAGACTGTTCACAGTTGCTTATATTTCCATTATTATCACGGGGTATTACAGCATACTGCCATGTGGCACTCTGCAATATGTCACATCTCTTCAAGCGGTGGTCGCGCTCCTGCTAAATGCTATTTATAACGCTGCATATGCACAGAACTTATGGCACCCAGCTAGGAGAGAGAACTTCCCACGGGTGCAAAGCCACGGTCGAGCCCTTGACCTCCTGCAGCTGATTGTTGTCTCAAGGAAAGGGTTTATCCAAGGCTCCTTCTACACTCGGGAACCCTCACTGCCTTGGAAAAAATAACCTTCCCGTTTCGGGGCAAAACGGAGCAGCGTGTTTCTGCATGCAGCCACCGGGCGTATCTGTTGCCTGTTTCTCACCCTCTGTGCAGATCTTTCCAGGTATCCTCCACACAACACAACACAAAGGTCACGTGTAAAGAGAAAACAACAGATTTCATTTGGATTCTCTGTTAGGAAAAAAGTCCTGCCCTCACCAAACACGTGCTTTTTTGCTGCCATGGGTTGTAACCACTGTTCTGGGCACATGGTGCTCAACCCTGTGTGCTTTGTGGGGGCCCAGAGCTTCATACGAGCACATAGCAACTGCTAAATACCAACACCCCGACTTTATGTGACCATGAGAAGCTCCCCAAGTGCTGAATAAGGAGCCTCTGTTCCCCCAGACACTTTTAAATCCCAGCAGTCCCCGTGGTCGGGTGCATGAGCCCCGGGCACTGCAGCACCCACCTTTTCATGCACGAATCCTTTGTTGGATCTAATCCTAAATCCTTGACAAAAGTGTTTCTCATTTTCATTAATGATGAAAAAAATTCTGGAGCATGTAAGGATCCAGCGTGAATGTTACCTTTATCTCAGCCCTATCATCAGAAAACTACAGTCCCCTATCTTCCTCCTAATAGTATCACGAATCAGTAAATATTTGTACAGCATTTTAAAAGATATAAAAACACCACTTTAATGCTAACTCTCATCATATCCAAAGATAAGCATTTTAACTGCCACATTATTCCTGAAAATTGTTGGGGTTTTTTTGTTACTGTTTTGATTATTGCAGGTATTAGAAACTCTTGTTCCTTCAGCAGTTTAAGGGATCTTCTTTTACGTTTGTATCATAATGTAGCGCTCACCTATTTTTCCAACTTGATATCATTCTTCATCTCAGCTGGCTTTATTACAGTAATACAGAATGAGATAGGATTGCAATACGAAGTAATTCACCCCAAAACGAGTATATTAACAATGAGAAACAAGTAGTGTCTTCACCTCCCAAGCAAAAAGAAGTACACATGCAAAAGGAGAGAAAAAAACGTTAAATTTAGGACAGATGACCTTGCAGCAAACATCTCCTGCCCAGGATGTTTTAAAAGGGAAGGCATGTACACCCTTTGAAGCATTTACGATGAGTATAGTTCATGGCACTAGACATAAATGCCTAAAAATAGCATTACAGGTATGACTTCCATCACAAGGTGAATGTAAGTCTAAAATGAATCCAGACAGGAAATATCAGAAGTAAATATTCTGAGACAAAAATGTGAATATCTAATATACTGCAGTAATCTGGCAGTCCCAGGCACAAAGTCTCTCTATTAACACATATTTATTTGGGAGCATCTACATGGAAAATAGCACAAATCCTGGGCATGTTAGCTGCTCTAGGGTGGTTCTGGTTTAAATCAGTCCAAAATCTACACAGCAAAGATTTAATGTTTTAGACAGGTGTGTTAGAAACGATGGTATCCAAACAATGCATCATTAAAAAAAAAAAAAAAGAAAACAAAATTCTCTTTACAGCAAACCAAGGAAAGCAACAGAGATTTTTTCAGAGCACTGTCTGTTCAAATTGTGCATTCTGAGACCTCCTTGCTGACACCAGCCCATCCAGCCTGCTCGTGTCAGCATCATTTTGAGCTCTAACTCCCAAGGCACCATTAGGCAGGAGGTTTAGACCTGCCACCCAGGATCACATCTCTGCTCCAGCCCACCCAACGTCCTCTCTGCAACGACCAAGAGCTGAGCCTGATATGGAAAATAATCCTTTCCATGCCATTTCCATGTATAGTTGGTATGGTCTGTCATGCCTAGGAGGAAGTACAAACTTTTTTTTTTATCCCCAGGGGCAAAATTACACCTCTAAATGCAAGACTTTGATTCACCAATGGCACTCTTAACTAGAATAGCTACTCCTGTTAGTAGTGATCATTAACTGTTTAATCAGCTCAAACTATACGGTAATTGTAATTCCTGCTAATGAGCAAGTATCTCGAGAATAGTCCTAATGTACAAAGCACACTGAGCCACTTCAAACTCACGGGGACAGACGTGACAGAGAGCTGTGGCTAAGGAACTCATTAATGATCCCCCGTGCTGCAAGGACAGATCTTCAGCCTCCACGCGACCCATGTGCACCCCAAAGCCTGCAACGTCGCTTTGTCCTGATCCAGTGTTGGAGGAGGCTTCAATATGATCCCAAGGGCAAGATTAAGACACAAACAAGGTCAAATGCCGTACACCCAAAACTGGTTTCATTATTAGAAGTGAAGAGGGGGGAGTGATAGGACAGAATGGAAGGAAAAGACAGAAATCAAGCAAGCATCTGGAATAGAGTCGCAGGAATAGAAGGAATGGAGTCGAAGCTGGTGAAGGGTCTGGAGGACAGGTCTGATGGGGAGCAGCTGAGGGAACTGGGGGGGTTTAGTCTGGAGAAGAGGAGGCTGAGGGGAGACCTCCTGGCCCTCTGCAACTCCCTGCCAGGAGGGTGCAGAGAGGGGGGAGGAGTCTCTTGAGCCAAGGAGCCAGCGCCAGGCCAAGAGGGAATGGCCTCAAGCTGCGCCAGGGCAGGGTCAGACTGGCTCTGAGGAAGGATTTCTTTGCAGAAGGGGCTGTTGGGCGTTGGAATGGGCTGCCCAGGGCAGGGGGGGAGTCCCCATCCCTGGAGGGGTTGAAGAGTCGGGTTGACCCAGCGCTGAGGGATCTGGTGGAGTTGGGAACAGTCAGGGTGAGGTTCATGGTTGGGCTGGAGGAGCTTCAAGGGCTTTTCCAACTGAGATGATTCTGTGATGGTCACCACCATGGATCCAGCAGCATCCCATTGGTCCTCAGTCTTCAGTTCTTCAGTAGTGGGTGCAAACCCAGGAAAGTTCTCTGTCACCTTTTAAACTCATCTTATCAGCCGATTTGCATACTAGGCAAAGAGAGGCAGGTATTCCACCAACTCATTTCCATGAGCAGTTGAGTCAGTGGTCATGCTTGCCCTGCCCACCTTTTTGCCTCAGTTCCCACAGATCTGCTGACTTCATGCTTCCTGAGCAATCATCCAGCTTCTGGGGCAAAAATGATCACCTCTTATCAGTTCTTATCACCTTCTCACTGGTGAAGTAGTTCACAAGGCCTGCGTGGCATCTGGCATTCACAAAGTATCAGGCTTATACAATGGACCCAGTGATTAACAGTCCTTGTGCTTGATGAGAAAAACCTGGTTTCACTCAGTCCATCTCTTTGAGGTTTATCTCAGGAGTTTGTCAATACAACTGCAAGGGAATGGGAGGGTGCATCCTTTGATACACTCTTGCTTCCTTGGGTGACATTCCTTAGACTAATTACAAAGGCCACAGCTGATCCTTGATGAACATTCGAGGTATTACTTACACTGCCACATGACTCAAAGCACACAAGCAAGCTTTGAGACAATCATTTGACATTTTAGTCTCTCACACAGTCTACGTAGCAATAACTTCCTTCTGCCTGAGACCTCCTGCAGCCCCTTTGCAAAAATTCCTGCTTTTCCAGCAGCTTTGGTTAAGACAGCAACCCATCAGGGAGGTCTCCCTACCTAACAAAGCACCTGCTCCTCACTCCATGTCCCATTTGCAGGGCTAGATAATGGCCAGCACTATCCGAGGTTGGACATGCTGCACGTGTGGCAGATGGAAGACACGACCCACCTTGGGCTTTGATGCCTCAGGAGATGCTAAATCATCTGAAAGTTGTCCTCAGGAGGAAAGGCTGCTGAGCCCAGACTAAGGGATCTCTGGGGCATCCAGCCATACGTCTCACCAGACCTCACCTTTCCCCAGGAGCGAATGGCTCTCCCCACCCAGGGCTGCCTGCTGAGCTGAGCTCAGGGCACTGCAGAGCTTGGCCACGTGAAGATTTCTCAAAACCACAAACAGGGTCAGGATGGGCAGCCAGCCTCTGCTACTTCAACCTAACCTTTACTTTCTCATTCACATGAGAGCTCTCAACCACTTTTGTTGACACTTTCTTCTTCAGTTTCCTTTACAAGGATTTGGGCTTTTTTTTAAAAAAAGAACCTTTTTAACTCACACGTTTGAGAATATCTCCATTATTTGTAGATTTAAAAGAGGTGGGGAAAAAAATGAACTACCCAGTCACTATTTATCCCAGACCATCGTAAATTTAATAGAGCCGTATCATATAAAAACACTCAGGTTGTAAATGATTGTGGCTAATAAAGAAGGCTATACCTCCAGGTCGCTTAGAAATAGGAAACAGCCCCATCACTGCAGCTTTGCAGCAGGGTAACACCATTGGTGTTGACAGACCTCCCCCTGATTCATGGTGTAGTAATTAAGTTTGAAAGTAAAGCTGAAAATTGGTCCAATATGGGAGAAGTAAAACATAATATCGTAATAGCGTTTGCTTTCACTGCCAAACTTTTGTTGTGACCCATAAAATTACTTTCAAGATACTGCATTTAATTAGTGTTTTATAGCACCTATGAAAAAACATGCTCTAAACACATCTAACATTGACTTTGGCATTTGCCTCCCCTTCGTTCCTCCTCGCTGTTGCTTCATGGTTCCCTTTCTCCTCCACCTCCTCATCCTCAAAAAACTGAAATAATCATTCTTGAATTCAACAACAATGCTGTGATGCATAAAAAAGGGAACTCAAAACTATCTCTGTCAAGAGAGACCAAAAGCTCTATTGTCTAGTTTATTTTCTAGATGTTATGAGACAGTATCACAGTCAGTGTAATAAGCTGGACAACTGCCACAACGTTTTCTGTGGTTTTGCTGTACTTTGAAAAGTTATTTTACAAAGGAAGAGCATGGAAGAGACTTGAGGAATCAGAGCTGACAACAGAGGGCTTGTGTATGGTCATAAAGGTTAAACCTTCTCTTGTTGACTTAGAAAAGTGGTGGCAGGGTGAGGATCGGCCGGGATTCCTTGTGTGACCGTGGCAAGAGGGCACTCTGGCTGCAGCAGGGAGAGCAAAGAACCAGGAGATTGGGGTGTACACATGCAAGAAGTTTTAAGCTAAATAGAAAATGGGGAGACAACACATCCAGGCTGTGGTACCTCAACAGCAGCCTCACTAAATTGTTACAGCAATGACATACGTAGCCCACCCCACAGCCTAGGACACAGCGAGGAAGAGGAGCCAAGGTCTGTCTTTGCCAAAAAAAAAAAAAAGAGCAAAAGGTTCAGCCCAAGTCCCTCAGTGGGGACAACCCCAAGCCAGGCCAGCACTAGGGCAAGATGCTGAAGGGACACAAGGCACCCCAAAGGCAACTGGGGGTGTGACATGGAGGTAGCTAACCTCTGTGCTGGCTCTTCTTATCCTCTATCACCAATTCAAAGAACTGTGTTCTGAAATAAGTGTGATTTGAGGTTTCTTCCTTCTTTGACCCTAGGAAAGCAATTTGGTTACAGAACAAGAGTTTGCAGAGCAAAGGAAGGATTTACAAATCTCTGAGGATTATGTGTGTGTGTGTATACATACATATATCTATCACCTTACAAAGCACCATACAGGCTTCTATGAAGAAAATTAACTCTATCCCAGCCAGATTCAGCTCATGCTTATATGTTTTATATGCATATATACACACATATGTGTATACACATATATACAGAGTGTGTATATAAATAAATATATTTACACAGAGCCCATACACAGACCAGGGAGAAAGTCAGGCTCTCTGGAAGGTGATCCAGAAGACAACCTTCTCTGACAACCAAAGTACAAGCTAAGGCTTCTCATTTAGATGAATCACATGTCTAAACTACATGAATATTTAATAAATATTCCCTTAAACGTAACCGTCCTCTTGGGATGCAGCACATGGAGCATCGGCATGAGTTTGGGCAACGTGGGTTTTCACCCCACAAGCCACAGACCCAGAGGTGACCCCTCAGGAAGGTGCTTCACCCCGCTGCTGACCTGGAGCCTGGAGGGGAGATGCCCAAGCTCAGTGCCACAGGGTGCTGTGTCACTGCCTGGGCCCAAATGCCACCAAACAGCTCTTGCTGCATCCCGAGGCATGCAGGGAGAGGAAAACCTCTGCAGAAAAATGGTGCAGGGACAGAGGAGCCTCCCAGAACAATAGGCAAGGGAGCCATCTCTGCCACCTTCAGGGAAACAGAGCCTGGAGTGCATCTTCCTGTAATTAAACAGGCTCCAAGAAGTGGATTTGATTATAATGAGTCAAATACTTAATACCTTAAGTTGGGGCTTAATAAACCCACTGTGGCTAGCCACTCAAACCAGTGGGGGCACCTGCTCAAGCTGGTGCAATCTCTCACAATTCAGTTTTCTGTCAGCTTCCTTCACACATCCTCCCACCCCTCTGCCATGCCACTGCCCAGTTGGAAATTATTCTCTCTGCAGAAAACCACCACAAATTCCTTCCTTTGCCTTCAGCCCTTCTCCCTTTACACACAAACACCTTAGTCCCCAGGAGTAACCCCCTTCCAACGCGCGCTGGGAGCAGACTAAGCACTGAGATACTCGCACCAGAAAAGCTTACAGCATACATCAGAAATGTCATTTTTGAGCGGAAAAAGTAATGAGAACCACTGACAGGCAACACATCTCTTCTCGTGAGGTGCCGTGCCTGACTCATGACTGCTCACATCTACCTGTAAAGATGATATGGAGTGACTGCAAATGCTCCTCTATTGCTGCCTCGCCGCGTTTCCTTTGCTACGTCAGTCAACAGCTGAAGCATCACTACAAACACCAGACACGGTGGTCTGAGCTGCAATTTCATATTTCTCCTGGCAGTTTTACCCTTAGACACTTACATTATCAAATTCCATCTGTAAATACCTGCTCTTAAAGGTATATAAATATCACTTAGCTCAAAGGATCCACAAACACAGACAGGAACAAGCGATATGTCAGGCTGCATTGGAACTGCTGGGAAATTGGGCCATCTCTGAGGTAATTGCATCAGCTGCCTTGTGGCAGAGCACGATGGTTTTGGGAGAAGTGGAGGAGTGAATATTCCCAGCTCCTCACTGAGGAGCAGCATCAGGCACCAAATGGTGTGAAATATTTTCAGCGGGCAGTGAGGGTAAATAAGGCACCAAATTATCTGAGATGATACCAACATTGTTTTTAACAGAGAAAAAAAAGGTTATTTTCAGGCAACACGCATGAGTTGAAGAAGAGGCCAGCACGGTGCTCACGAGTCAGGGGGGTTGTTGTGGGGCAAGACCCCCCCCTTTGTCTCCACTGCCTGTCAAGGAGATGTCAGCAAATCTCTTATTTCCACAGCAGCATCCAAACGGTGAGGAGCACTCCCCATCACACCTTCCAGCTTTACTGGGAAAGCTCACCAGCTTGGCACCAGGACCTCTCCACACAAACCGAGGGCTTGTTTAGGAATCAGAGATTTCCCATCTCAGGTTTTCTGAACCTATGTGAGCGACTGAAAGCCACCTCCACTTCTGTGATAACCACTTGATGCTACGTTTGGTGAGGGATGCCAACCCTCCTCCAGATAACGAAGGAATCGGGATGGCAGGTCATCTGTTTAACCACTATGATACCCACAAGTGTATTTTAATGGGCAGGGAAAGATGAGGAGTGTTTTCCCAGGAAATTCATGCCCCTCAGTCCACACGGCCTTCACACAGTCCAGTCCCAGTGGGTTCTCTCCCACGGGATACTCCCAACGCCCACCCTCCCCTGTCCTGCTGCCAGACAGGTCTGACACCTCTTGAAACCATAAAATGGGCTGTGGGCAAAATCCTGAGAGCTCATTAGATCTGATTTTTCAGGAGCTGTGATTCTCAAACCGATTGAGGTAAAGAACAGATAACACTTAACTCTCCTACTTACATGTATACCTTTGTGGATTGAGCTTTTTTGTCTTCTCTTTCCAAAAGCAAAAAGAAAAAACACCCCAAAACAATCTGAGCAAAATATGTAGCGATAACCACAATTCAAGTTGTCCACGCCTCACGCAGTTATAAAGTAATACAAAAAGAGAGAAATGTTTCTAGGATGAAGCAACGTTTATCGCTGTTTGTTACACGAGTTTGAGCTGCAGTGCTCCTGTTTATAGCATTTTCTCCATTTTTTATTAAATACCCTAAAGACAGGATTATTAGTTTCCTCACAGCTTTTATACCATGCTCATGACTACACTAAGTTCTCCACAAATATTATTTAGTTTTATAACAACCAAGGAGGCTAGAGGCTGTTAGCATCTTTGCTTCACTGAGACAGAGAGATGAAGCTGAAAAATTGACTTTATTTTGGGATGTTGCCTGAGCTGCCCAAGACATAATTTTTCAAAATACTCCAGTATCACAGACTGCCTTGGGTGCTTGAATCATGGCTCCTGTGAAGTTTAGTTAAAGCTCCTGGAACATGGCACCTCAATTAGATCCTTAAAGTGGGACACACACCCCAAAAAGGAGAAAATACCCATGTTTTAAACAGTTTTCCCATCATCCCATTAAATACAGCAGCACTAAGATGCCAGAGTTCCTGCTAACAGACATCTCTACATATTGCTCTGGGTCCTTCATCCCACTCACCCACTGGGAGAAAGGACAAGGATGAGGTGGCCCCACAGATCCTGGGGGACACGTTTCTACATGAACTTCTTAGTCAGTGGAGAGAACCAGGCACTTTGAGGGAGCAACTCATGTGACCCTTTCTAGCTGTTATATTAACAAGCTCTCTGATGACTATAAAGGGACCCTAGAGAACACTACAGATTTCTGCTGCTAGTCCACACCCTAGGTATCCTGTGTAATGAACTGTCTAGGCAATTTATAATCCATTAAAAAAAAAAAAAATGTTCTAGGGATGCCTATTTTTCTCCATTATAGTGGGAGACTCAACAGCTAAATTTTAAGGGGCTGGTAGAGTTAGAGGAGACAAAACCCACCTTGTATCCCAGCACATGCTGGCCAGAAGGCAACTTTGTCTTCCAGAAACTATTCACTCTGGCGATTTTTTAGTTTTTGAGCACCTCTTTGTAACTTCAGGTCTTAAAAATATATTTTGGATGTAATCTCCTAAGATTTGGGGGTCTGTCACAACCCAGACTGGATGACCAGAGAGTCATAATGGTTCTGTGATGTCCTAGGGTTAAATTAAGGTGAAACAACACCAGGCAACTGGTGAAAATGTTTTACTTGAGGTAGAAACAGCTTAAACTTGGGAAAGGATAATAAGTGATGTGGCCTCTTGTAAATTTATAAGAACAGAAAGAAAAGAAAGGAGAGAGTGTCAAACAATCTGGATCATGAACCCAGGATCCAGTGTTGCCTCAGGTCTGGTAATCTTGAGTGGTGGGTGCACACCCAGCAAAGTTTTCTGTCGCCTTTTAAGCTCGTCTTATCATCTGATTTGCATACTAGATGAGGAAGAGCAGGTATTTCACCAACTCATTTCTATGAGAGACTAGGAAAAGGACAGTGAGCATGGGTTCTGCATGCGCGTTGAGGGAGAAGGGGGTGCACCAACCCCCTCACCCAGTTGAAGTCATGGTCAAGCTCACCCTACCACCTTTACTTCTCCCCCACTTTCTACAGATTTTTGCTGACTTCCTGCTTCTTGAGCAATCACTGAGCTTTCTGGGGTAGAATCTCACCTCTCCAGTTCTTATCACCTCTTCAATGGTGAGGTCATTAGCAAGGTCTGCATGGTATTGGGCTTACACATTGGAGCCAGCAATTAACAGTACAATTCCCCCCTTTGAGGTTTAATTAAGCAGTTTGTCGATACAACCACAAGGGAGTGGGGATGTCCATCCTTCGACACACTCCCACTTCCTTGGGTGACCGACCTTAGACTAATCACAGAGGCCACAGCTTATCCTTGAGGTTTTCTGTGTCAATGAATGTTTGAGGCATCAATTCCTTCAGTTCTTTACAGGGCCTCACTTGATTCCCCCACACCAGAACACCAATACTTCCCCAAAACAGGCTCTAAAACACTGAGTTATCAGTCAAGGTGAATGAGAGGGAAGGCTACGATGTACCCAAGGGGTTTCACAGGTAGTTATTGACACAAGTTACTAATTCCACACTGGGCAAGAGGAGGTAGGTAGCCTGGCCCTGCACTCACTAAAGGTGATATCTTCAACTCCAGCCCACCTTGATTTACAGCAAACTGCAGCTCCTCATCGTGGAGGTCTCCACTTTCCTCAGCCTCATGCCTCTTCCCTGCTGACTCCCTGATTGCCCATTCTGCCCTACTACCACATCCATGCCCCTGTTCCCACTCTGCTGTCCTTACCAGCCCCAGTGTTCTTGGGCAGCTCACAAAATGGGTGGCAAGCAGCCTGGTTAATCCCTTTCCATGCTGCCTGGGTGGGACAACAACAGCCTCAGGTCCCCACATCTCATGTGTGAAATCTTCAGAAGCTCCAGCTACTCAAGCCTCATACATTAACATGGAGACTAATTCCCTGGCAGAGCTTCATACTTATGTTCAGAGTAAGTATTGCCACAGAAACAACAAAATCCTATCTGCAGATTATTATTAAATGGAAGAAGGTATTTCCCCACCACCACCAAATGATTCTCAAATGCCTAAATCATTGAAATAGTCAATAAAAATCCAGTCTGCAGCACTCATTAGGCTGAAGAGTTTTAGCAATCAGTTGAAGACTGATGAAATTGCACACAGTTGCAGTAAGATTTTGTAAAATGAACGAGTTCAGCTCACGAGTGATCTTAAGCATATGCTGCACAAAGAATCCTTTTTCCCTTGAACTTGCTACCCTAGCATTAAAAAAGGGCAGAAAAAACAGTGAAACTTTCTCATGCTGATGATGGTTAAATATTTTCTTGTCTTTTAATTTCTGCGGGCAAGATGTCACCTGGCAGGGGAAAATCTCTCCTTTTGCTGCAAGAAAGGTTCATCTCCTCTTGCTCTCAGTTCCCCTGTTCTGGACTGACCGGGATCCGCTGCCAACTGCACATTTCCTTTGAGCAGTTCAACTAAAACAAGAGATGTGATAAAAAAACTGCAGGCCTGGCCTAACATTTGCCCTCGTTAACACAACGTACAGACTGAATACTGTGACATATTTGTTCCGTGTCCGTCGTTGTGTCTATTAGACTTGGGTCTTCCAAGCCTGCGTGGCACAAACTGCTACTCCAGATTAACGCAGCGATGGGGACAGGAGGGACTTTCACAGATGGTCTAAAGGCTCTGCTAACAAACGTGGGAGGTAACAGGATAACTTGGTGATACAAGAGAACAGAAAACCCGAAGCCATTTCGGTGTGTTGCAACATATAAAATGAAATTCCCTCAACAGGGAAATTCTCAGAGCAAAAGCTGCTCTCCAAAATTATTAATAATTCGCTAGAGAGTGTTCCAGCGTACGCAGCGAGTGAGATCAGGGGAGTTCAGCATTAGATAAACATGTTTTGACTGCAGAATGACTATCGTGAACCTACAGGTCAGCTACAACTAGAGCTGGGGGAATAGTGCAATAAAACTCCATGAGTGCTTGTTTAGATTTGCAAACAAAATCACCTCGGTTATGTTTACACTCCTCTTTATGAATGTTTCTAGCTAATATTTCCCCACAACTTTCTAGGTTTTTAGACAAAACCAGGCTATCTTCCTTTTTTTTTTTTCCTTCCTACCAGAAAGTTGTATTTTTAATTCCTGAATATTCCAGGTTGACACTTCAGGTGTGGAACCACCAGCTGGAGGACAGCACTGCCACAACAGGGACGGTTCACTGGTGTGCACTGGGACTCCTGTCTTTGGCTGCTCTGCCCACACCTCCCCTCCCAGCTCCCAGGAAGGAGGCAGTGGGGATCATTCTCTCAGTCTTGAGGGTGAAAAAGAAATCACTCATGGTAGTTGTGGTAGTGACAAACTGTAGTAATGATGGAGGAACGTCAGAGGTGTTTGACAGGCTGGTGTCTCACCCCAAAATCCACCTCATACTCAACACCTCATGGGCAGGATGCAACCTCTTGGAAATTACAGACCATCAGCTGCCCTTCCCTCAAGTTAAGCATGAGAAACAAAGGTGTTTCAGAAAAAATAGGAAATAAAATAAAAGCCTACCAGCACTGTTAGTTCAGGAGGGATTTGCTGAGACTTGCTTTGGTTAGTACAAGGAGGGGGGGGGGAAGAGATGCCACTCAAACAGCAAAGAAGCAGGTTCAGCTTTTCAGCTGTAACTGGCATTTGAAGAAGGACAAATGCTAAAGGGCCTTTGAAGCATTTTTGCACCTTCCTCAGGCTTGAGCTAGTAGGTTATTAAATAATGGTGAGAATATACACAGCTGATACCAACGACCCACTGCTCAAAAATCACTGATGTACAGGGACATCCCAGTAAAACCTTCTCCTGTTTTATTCCATCTGATTTAGAGAGAGCGTGCTATACCCCAACGCCATCTTATTATTATCACTTCCATATAAAACATGGATATTCCCACGTCCACAAAGAGTAAAGGATTTGTTTGGACACGGGGAGATGGAATCAGCAGGAAGATAAACTTTTATGCTGGAGCAAGTGTCCCACAAGTGAAACTCCCACCCCGGAATGACCGTATTTCCAGTAACTGCTTATGGAAGCAAAACTTATTCACTCAATTCCTCAAGATCCCCTTTTTTACAGTATGCCTTTCTCATCTTTTTTAGCCCTCTCCCTTTTGCCCCTTTACTACACCTTTTCTCCCACCCCCAGCACTTTTCAGGATTTAGGGGGGTTTTTTAGCAGATACAGCCTCTCAAATTTCAATTACGTGACTCTGGCCTACTTCAAGCAATAATCAAAGCTTGGTACTGAGAATGGAAATTATACAACTGAGCTAAAAAGCATATCCTGCAGTTGTTAGATGTAGCTAGGGACAGTTACGAGCCATCTGTATTCTTCAGAGTTACAGGAAACGTGCTTACACTGTATTTGTTCACCAATTCCAGCGATTTCAACCCAAATTGTGTCATCGCTTGGATTTTGGATGCTTGTGATCCCCAGCATTTCAGTGCCATTACTCCTGGCAAATTACAAAGGAGGTGCCCCACCGTGAGCATTCGACTTGCTACGATTATTTCAACGTGGTTAAGAGGTTATTTCAGACAAGTTTACCGCTCATGTTGTCTCCACCTCATTTATAGTAAGAGTCCTTTCTGTTTTGAATGGAAGCCACAACTTTGTTCCGAGGTCTCATGTCAATGAGGCTGCAGGTGAAAGCCAGCCAGGGACAAATTAGGTGCTGTTTTATTACTAGCACAGGGGAAAAAAAAGCAGCATGGCCCCAAGCCATGTGGATGTGCCACTTGGGTTCCAGTAGGAGCAGCAATAGCTTTTTCTACACCTCATACCCCATTTCTGGCCAAGCAGCTCACCACAGCTTTGCATCCACCAAGTGAGATCACTGTAGCTTTAACTAGTCCCCTTTAAAATGAGATTAAACAGTCCAAGATAAAGTAACACTAATAGTAGGGAGTGGTTTGAGTGAGCAGAGCTGCAAGGCTGGGACAGTGATTGTAGTTTAGCTGTCATTATTTTCAGTTCCCTGGGGAGGTGTGTACGTGGCTGCACGGACACGTTGGTCTCTATTAACGGCAGCAGCAGCAGCTGGTCCTGGGCTATAGATGTTTGCTTATAGTGAATTATAGAAAACCACTGGTTTCAACTTGTAAATTTGAGAAAAGGCAACCTGGCGTCAAATATGACAGCAAGAAGCATCTGCCACAGGGTCAATCAATTGCATACACTTACTCCACATTAAAACAAATCCTGCAGAGGCTCACCCTTCCGTAGGGAAGGAAATCCTTACAAGCTAAAACTAGGTAGTGACTTTGATGTAGTACCCAGGGCCGATCAGATGGCTTGGTTAAAAATTACTCCTCTGTGTTTCTTCGTGGTGAGTCTAACCTCTCCAGCTCACAGGCATGCAATACTATGCGAGGAAGCATTAAAGAATGAACATCTAATATCACCACAGTTTTTTGTAAAACCCTTTTCCCGGGAGACTTCAGATCAGATGTGCTATCTGAGTTTCACCGAGGCTTCTGCTTTCTTTCCCTAATTTTCCAGCTGGGTTAACTAGGCAGGAGGAGGTCAAGTACTTTACAGAAAAAAAAAAAAAATAAAAAAATCATCACACAAAGTGTCAGAGCCACAATCAAAAGCCAGGATCCTCCAAACACCTGCTCTTTCCCTGTCACCACGCTATGCATTTCCCAGGTTTTAGGTTTTATTTGCCTCTTATTAATCATAAGGCTGATTATATTTCTGTTTATTAGTACTCAGTAATGGTTTTCTCACTTTTCCACCAGCACTGAAGGGGCATTTAGCATTCAAATCCCATGATTCTTGCTGCTGTTCTGCACTGTCTTTACCCAACTAGGAAAAAAATAAAAATAAAAAAAGAGCAGAAGTTTTCCACATCAACTTTGCAGAGTAGTGAGCAACTGCATGCCCTGCACAGCTGCAGAGACTCACATCTTACAAGATTTCTCCTTCCAGATCAGGCTGAAATATGAAAGCAGAGAAAGAAGTGCCCTTCAGATACGTTCTCATAGCGAAGAAAATAGTAAAAAAATCACCAGCAATGCTACTCAATTGATTCATTCTTTAAATAATAACAGCACTGTGCTGCACCAAGAGAAGTAATGAACTGAAAGCGTATCTAGAGGCAGAACATTCTCCTGGTTAGTGTCAACTGTTCACATTTAAGTAAAGACAAATAAAACACTAACCACTGCCCAGCTCTGCAGCGTTGCCATCTACCTGCGAGCGCCCGTTCATCACTTGCACGCCGTCTCACGGCTCATTTTAACAATAATTGCTTATCAGGCTGAATGCAATCAGCAGAAGGCCCAATAATAAGGAGCAACCACAATAACAGGACAATGAATTGGGTTTAAATAAGGCCTTTTGTTTCAAAGGAACCCCCCTCATTTCTCCCCAGGCACTTGAGCACCAAGCTCGCGCCGCACTGATGAGCCCACAAAATAGTCCCCGTCACCAGCTTTGCACTTTGCAAAGAAATTTGTCATCGGGAACCCTGTTAATTTGTAACGGCAGCCCTGCCTTCCCTGGGTTTCCCCGTATGGGGGTGGCAGCTGAAGGCCAGCTGGGCACGGAGCAGAAGTGGGGGGCACAGATGAGACGCACGCAGCCTGGCCTGGGGGCTGCAGGGAGGAGGCCCTGGGGATTCACCAGCACCAAACACAGTTTATCATCCACACAAAGCTTTTTTTTTTTTCCCTTTTTCTTCTTCCCATAGAATTCGCCTCGTGCCAATCCACTACTGCTGAAGGCAGCGGATGGCTGGCACCCAAAGAGGGGTCATCACCACCCTGAGTATGAAGCACCAAAGCTAAAAGACCCCTCGTGCGCTCGATATGTCACGTCAAGGCTCAAAGAGCTCCAAGGGGCCTCCGTGAGGCTGAGCCCTGGTGCTTCAGGACTTGCCCCAAAGCAGCAGCCCCTACTCCAGCACCCCTCTGCCCCTCCAGGGGCTCCCCACAGAGAACACCCCTAGGTCCCAGCTGCCACAGCTCATCCTGCCCCCTCAGCCGTGGCGTGTCTGGAAGGGCTGATTCCCCATTTCTGTTACCCAGCAAGCCTCTAACAGGATCACAGCCCCCCACGGTGCCACACTCCAGCTCATCGCTTCTTACTGCATTTTTCTTTCTTTTTCTAATGAAACATCTTCACTTTTTAACGTATGATTTTAATCTGGTGACTACTACAACATCTCAAGGTCTAAGAAGAACGCTGTAAGAACAGCACACGCTACGCTGAACACAAAAGAGTGCAGGAAAAGAGCATCTGCCACCCTAACAACAGCTTGAAATCCTCCTGCCTTTATTTCTCTAGGTGCTCATATGTGACACAGCAGCAAAACAATACCATGGTGAAGAATTTGGCTTCAAAGCCCAGACTCTGTTCTGATGAACTCCACAAGAACCCACCTGACATAGCTTCCCACTGGCTTCTCTCAGCTCACACTATGCTCTAGTCCTGCTTGTTGCAGAGGCCCCCGTTTTAATAAAATGCACATAGTCAATAATTCAGAGGAAAACAATAGAGAGGGAGAAAAAACATAAGCTAATATTTCTCTTGACAGGTCTCCAAACCATGAGATACACAAATATAGAAGTTGCTTCTGCTTGCAAAGCTTGGCACCCAGAGACACCCACTTGCTCTCCTTCGCAACCTTCCTGAAAACCCAACCCAGGAATATTCACAAAAGCTTAGCCCAGCTAGGCTTGGCCGAGGGCCATCTGGGAACTCCAGCATTATTTTTAGTACTAAGGACTGTGGAGGTCCCAGTTACAACTTGGAGTGTGCAGAAACCCCACACTTAAAGCTACATTCAGCACTGCTGAAACACTGCCTCTATCCAGAGATTCAGGCATCTCCTTCACTCCCTAAACATCAGCCACCCTTCCCTGAAAGCTGACATCAGTGCTGTCTGAGAAGTTACAAAAGAGGTGGTTGTAAATGCTTAAAGGCTACTCACAAAGTGCTCAGGGCATGCGAGTATATAATAAACACTTACATTTACCAGTACTAATCTTATCACACTGTGAATACACTTGTGTTACACAGTGCATAAAAACGACAACGGTTCTTACTACTTCATTATATCACAGCAGCAAGGTAATGAATCCATTATGGTATTATTATTTGGGAGACAAGTAATTGGCCATGTCAGCCTACACTTTGCTATTTGAAGCTATCAAGTATGAACTTTTTTATAGTACTTTGACATTTAACAATAGGCAATGTTTTCATTTATTTTTTTAAAAGGCTATAAAAATACAAAGTGTAAGAAATCGTGGCCTCAGCTGTTGATTTGAATAATCTACCCTGAACTTGAGATCGAATTCCTCCCTCAAAAGATACATTAGATGCATTATAGATTGTGCTAGTAAATTCAGTTGTTAACCTCGGGGAAAGATACATGACCTCACATCAATTCTGTAGTGTTACTCTGAAAGACAGTGAAAAGATGAAATGTAAAATACCGTATGGATTTAACTTACAACACTTGCATGGTCATGGGTTCTTCCCAACAGCTATGGGTCCAGTATTCTGATAAAATTATCTCATAGCAAAAAAAAAATCATGTAATACATCACATAACTTATTTAGACTTTAAAGCACGTACCAATTCCCAGCATCCTTTATTTTTCCATGCATCTGAAAGCTCTAGCCAAGACAGACAGCACATTTACACAGTAAAGACATCCTCCAAGATGGAGGAAATCCCCCTTGCTGCGCTGCCCCACATTTATGCCAACCAGCAAGCTTTCAGCCCTCAAGCATTCATGTTTATTCCTAACACATGCTGAAACCAAGCCTAAAAAAAAAAAAAACACAAAAACAACGACCCTCTGGTAACAGAAGCCCAACCACCAGCTTTAAGAAATTCAGATTCAAATCCCTGTGTCACCAGAGAATTTTGGTCAGACACTGAGTTTTGCTGGCCAAGGTTGCCCCAAGAGGCAACATATACACTCCCCTCTCTGGAAGGGTTCAAGGCCAGGGTGGATGGGACTTTAGGCAACCTGGGATAGTGGAATGTGTCCCTGCTCGGGGCAGGGGGGTTGGAACAGGCTGATTTTTGAGGTGCCCTCCAACCCAAATCAGTCTGTGATTCTATGCTTTAACTCAGATATAATTTTAAGAGGCTGCCTTTTTTTTTTTTTTTCCCCAGGCAGATGCAACAAACAGAAAGCTTACCTGGCAATTTGCCAAAATTAATTTAGTTTTTTACTTGCTAAAATATTTTAAAAGCCAACATAAGTTATTAACCTTAAAGCTTTTTCTAAAATAAAGGAAATTTCAAAACACACTTCTAAATTGTTTAATTTAATTTAATTGTTTAATTGTTTAATTTAATTTAATTGTTTAAATTTTTTTTCTTTGGGAAGATGCTCAGTTTTGACAGAATTAACATTGTCACCCCTATTCAATGATACAAGCTCCCAAAACATTTTGCTTCAGTGATCTTTGAATTCTTGCAAAATACATTTTGTCCAGGAACTATCACAAAATGTTGCACCAAGTTCCCTCCTGGGAAGCACCAGGGCCCCCCAACACGGGCAGGGGCTGAGCTGTGCACTCACAGGGGTCACTTCACAAAGTTTTAGCTTCTACTGCCAAGTTCTTCACCTAAAGAACAGAGTTACAAGCTTGCCAGCCTCACACATTCTCACATCCCAACGTCAGAACATGCCAAAGTATTTAAGTAAGTTTTACAGTATCCAAAATAGATACTTCAAATCCTGTTTCAGGGTTCAGAAGCAGCCTTTAAAACCTGAAGCATAGAACAACTCAGTAAAAGCAATCACGAGCCTAACCAGTACATTTCCATAAAAATATTTCCATACACACACTTAAATATACAGACAAGCATTTTCCTCACCGAGAAACCATGTTATTTCCCTGTGTCAGGCTCCTTATTTTGTCCGTAATAAGCTTGCTTATTTTCTAGTCTCAAAACATTTTAGTTGTATATGCTTATCTTGCACTCATCAGTACATTCANCCCCCCCCCCCCCCCCCCCAAGCTCACAGGCCCAGCACACCCCCAAAGCACCAGCTTACAACACTTTTTCTCAGAGAAACATGAGGAAAAGAGTAAATAAACGAAAAAAAAACCCAGACACTTCTCCAGAAAGCAGCAAACGCCTCCGCTGAGGCACAGTTACCTGCAGCAAAGCCCCCCGGTAGCAGCAGGCCTGCAGCCGCCATTTGTGATTGAAATGAGGGCCGGGCCCTCCCGCCGGGCCTCCCCCCTCCCGAGCCGGCCTTGATGAGGAGCACACGGCCCCGCTTTTATGAACACCTGTGTCTAAAGCCCACAAATAATTAGCTTAGCCTCCCTGTTTCCCTCCAATAATGGTGTAATTTGCCATGCCTTTCAGCCCCGGGACAGCTGGTGCTATTGAAAATCACCTCAGGATTAGGCCGCAACTCCCGGCTTCCCTCTTCGGGGGCTTCTCACATCTCCATGGCAACACACTTAGGCTGCAAATTATCACCTCTAATAATAACGGGGAAAGTCTATCTTATTTTATTCCGGTTATATCCATAATAAAAGACAAAGCGTGAACGTTGAATGGAGGTCTCGAAGCTGGGAAAGATCCTTGCCTGGCCCGGGAAGGAGCAGCGTAAGCAGATGGAAAAGCCTCTGGGGTGCTGCTTGGAGCTGGGGTTTCGCTTATACCTGGGTCCAGCTATGTTTGATGTCAGAAAACAGCCCTACAACCCCGTGCTGGGGCTTGCAGAGGCCATCGACCCCCTCGGTGCCATGACACGGGGGTAATCGCTCAGGCCTCCGCGCCTGGCTCCCCCCGTGAACCCCTCAAACATGGCCCCAGGGCTCCCCAGCACGTCGTGGGGTGTTTGGGGCCACGCTGACAAAAGCCGCTGTGTGACAAAACCTCGGCTGGAATGCACAGGGAGAATCCTCCTCAAAGGACTAAGATGCTCCTCGAAGGACTAAGATGCTTCTCGAAGGACTGAGATGCTCCTCAAAGGACTGAGATGCTCCTCGAAGGACTGAGATGCTCCTCGAAGGACTGAGATGCTCCTCGAAGGACTGAGATGCTCCTCGGAGGACTGAGATGCTCCTCGGAGGACTGAGATGCTCCTCGGAGGACTAAGATGCTCCTCGAAGGACTGAGATGCTCCTCGGAGGACTAAGGTGCTTCTCGAAGGACTAAGATGCTCCTCAAAGGACTAAGATGCTCCTCAAAGGACTAAGATGCTCCTCTCCCCCTGTCCCTCCTAGCCATCAGGAATGAAGAAAATGGAGGTGGCCCAAATCCCACAGCGGTGCGTGGGAAGGTTAAGTTTTGCCTGAAAATGCCATTTTTTACCCCTTGGCGGGATGCTGCAAGCAAGGAGATGGGAAAGATTCATACCAAGGCCTCCCCAGTGGAGGGTCCCCCTATCCCCTGTTACCCCAGCAGCTCCCTGCACACACCATCCCTTGCTAGCACTCACACACCTCTTCTTTTAATTATTTTTTTTTTTCAATAGATTCTGGTTAGTCACAAATAGTGATATGAGCATTGACTTCATGGCCATACTTGAAACAAGACATCTACAGGCAGGAGAAAACCCTAATTTTTTCACCTTGTCTTTTAAAAGAAAGCTCCACATCCCCTAAACATCAATTATCCACTTGGCCACTGACTTGTGTACAAGCAGAGGGCTGCCTCTTCCAGCTGAAGGGAATTTGCTCCCAATTATCAACCTGGGGGAAATTCAACACTCTCTGCTTCTACCTTAGGGCAATTGGCAGCACTTGACAGTGTAGTCCTTACACATCTGTGAAAAGGCACAGAGTAATAACAAAAACCTGGGAAATAAATATATATTTAGTGTTACATTAAAATATTTCCTGAGCAGAATTGCCTCTGCACTTGAAGTTTGTCGATAAAGCCAAGAAATTAGAGGGGATAGAAATGTGGCTTTTACCTTCCTTTGAGCTAATAAACTGGGCAGGACTCTGAGGCAATATTAATGCAATCTGAGATTGCTCTGAATTACATCAGGTTCTTACAATTTAGGAAATGAAGGGTGGTCAGAGCTCATGCATTGGAATAAGCTCCATGCGATGGGGAAGGTGTTCCTGGGGTGCAAGAGCCCTTGGAGCTGGGAAGATGGGGTTTCAGCATGCCTGTGCATCAATAAGCTGCCCTGGTTTGATCAGCCACCTTTGACTACCACATGCTGGAAGGAAGAAGCCTCGTTGAAAAATCCTCTATAAGATATCTGAGGATATATAAATGCCTTTTGCTTTGCTGCTGAGTAACCCCAGGGCAGGTCAGCCACAACACTGAGCAGCTCCTTGCACCTTGGTGAGGATCCATGTAGATGTTTGACCACACCGAGAGGAACAGGGCCACCAAAGGCTTTGGCAAGAGGTTAATCCTGCCTAACAGCAAGAACCCCTTCAAAATTCACACCATGTTTTATTAATGGCCACAAAAAGGCTTGGAGTTGCAGGGGAGGAGGTAAGGGTGAGTACCTCTGAGTTTGGGTGAGGGCCACGCAAAGATGAGTGACCAAAACAAATCCCTTGGTCAGATGCTGTGCTCAGGATAGTACCCAGGATGGTCAAACAGCATTGCAGAAAGAGGTGGTGGTGACAGGAGGGCCCCTGTTCTGCTGTCTGGGACAATTGCTTGTGCTGTCCTTTGTACAACACCTCAGATCTGCTCAGCTCTAAGTTGCTTGCTGAAAGGGGAAAGTCTACTCTGTCCCAGGAGATCTCCCTTCTTCCTTCAACTCCCTGTATCAGCAGAAAACATCATTTTTCCTCTCCCAGACTCTCCCTTACTGCTGGGTTAATGGGCTGAACTGGCTCGCTGAGGCTGGCAAATGAGCATTCAGGCTGGCAGAAGGCAAGACTCAAAATGCCTGGGAGGGAGTTGGATACAGTGTGAAGCCTCACCCTTGCAGACTGTGAGAATCACTGGGTCCAGGCCCAGGAAAGCCAGGCATGCACAGGAGTGTCACTGTCACATCCGTACAAAATGACAGCAAAGGCACAGCGGAGAGACAGCTCCTACAAAGCCAAATCTGAGCCCAGTTTTGATAAATCCCCACATGCCTTCAGTGCCAGATCATTTGTTTTTATCCTCAAAGAGTCCCAGAGCTCCTCCTCATGTTTAACAGCCTCAGCCGCTGGGTTTTGCCTGTATGGTCTGTGTACAAGTGAGGACAACGTGCAGTTCTGAACAGCAATGGGGAGGTGGAGAGGAGGCAGTGCAAAGGGCAAGACGTGCTCAGGGATGAAGGCAAAATGTAGAGATCATCAGAAAAGTCAGATGCTTAAATTCCCATCGCCCCCTGGCCGGAGCTGACATGACAGTTACTTCATGCAAGCTGGTGACTTTGGCTGCACTACAGGGGTAAAGTTTTCTCAAGGATGAAAAGTCCCTGTGTAACTCCTGTAGTGCATTCGGGGGGAGATGGCAAACTCCAGACAACAATGCTTCTTGTTTCTTTCCTCTCTTTGTAAACATCATTAAAGTGACTGGCAAAACTATTTTCAGTCAAAAGCTTTATCGAATTTAGACATCTCCATCCCCTAGGACCTGTCTCGCCTCAGGAAGCAGCTGCTCTTTTTGCAAAGTTGTCCTTGTGCTGGCACAGGGAACGACCTCCTCCCACCCTGGAGAGCTTCCTCCAGTGCAGCCAGGCAGCAGCTATACAGCAGGGAGGCATTTACAACAGCCTCCCAAAAATTTAAGGACTCCCAGTAGCAAAATGACCTTAGGTGGGGTGACTGAGGGTGGTGTGAGCTGTGCTTTGGAATGACACCACTGCGCATCTCCTCACCCAGGTGTCCTGAGGACCCTGGTCTTCCTCCTCCTCCTCCTCTCTTGGCTCAGCCAGATCAATATCTTCCCACTTTGCAGTTGCACTCAGGCCTTGAGCCCTTCAGTTACTATTAGGCCAGCCCACATCCCATAACGGCCACAGAAATCGTATTTGTGAAGAACCAAAAGCAACTCTTTGTTGACTTTTAGGAATTCAACACCTAGGATACGTGGCTAAGCACCTCTAGGTCTGCTCGGTGGAGAGCAGAATGGTGAACTGACCCAGTTAAATAGGGTTTTTAAAGTGGATAATCTTCCACTGCAAGACATGTAACCATCAATATCTGAAAAAATAACTTCCAAACACAATTTGTTTAGAAGCAGATTTATAGAAACACCTAAAATCAGCTACAATCAAGAGCTACAGGGCTGTTACTCATTTCCGTTACTTCAGTGCTGGGGCGGTGAATCACAGGCAGCACTTGGCACTTATCTTCAGAATTAGATGGGGTTTCTTTATCTGCTTTTACGAAACTTGATAAAACATCTTTAGAACATTTAATTTGATTTTCTTTCTTATCAGATTGGCCTGCGAGTGTGTGAGCTTTCCCCTTTCAGAAGCTGAATGACCTCTCGGCAGGGCGTCCTGCAGCATCTTATGGCTGCATCTTTGTGCCTCTTCTTCCACCTCATCAATTTGGGGCAGATTTGATCTTTGGGGAAACCAAGCCCAGCAAGAGCAGGACTAATTCACCAGCTCATCAGAAATCTTCATACCTAAAAAGCAGCGTTAGTGCTGGTTCTAGAAGCAAACATGAGAGGGAAATCCCCTCCGGCACCCCATGCGGGTGACCTCATGGGTGCCACCACAGACCAAGGGAGACCCTCATCAAGAACCAGCTTCCACGTGGCATTTCCTGAACTACAGAGGTTCCTGGCACTTTGTGGGAGTCAGACAGATTTACTGGTACTGCTAAAGCCAAAAAGAAAGATGCCAAAAGCAAGAGGAGATGGTGTCAGCAACTGAAGGTAGAGAAAGGAACGCTGGAGGGAAATCATCAATCCAAAGTTGGCTGCGGTGAAGAAGGATGGAAAAGGAGAAGGACCACTCTGTCTCAGTGAGATCTGGGGCTCTGCTAGTTTTCATAAGTGACCCACAGCTCCAAAAATGTGAAAAGCCATTTCTATACAACTCAAGGTCCAACTCTAGATGAGCTTTCAGTTTAAAAAGGAAAACCAGAAAAATGCTGGCTGCTGGGAAAATATGATTGAGAGAAATCGTGCAATGCCCAAACTCCATTTAGCTGTTAGAAGACTACATCTAAAAAATCTAGAATTAACAGGCTTGAGCATCTGGGAAGACCAAATGGCTTTAAAATATACCATATTGTTGCTACACTCATATCAAAAGCACTTTGAAAGAAAATAGACCTTCTACAAGTCAACCTTTGAGCCGAAACATCCTCCCTAGTGTGGGAATCATAATGTCAATGCTTTGGTACAACCCATGAGAGAATGGTCGTGCGGTTGAGATAGTTTGCAACTTTGAAAATAAAATGCATCGAGAAAACAAACCAGCTTTGCAGAAATAAAAGCAAATTTATCAGGGTTTAACGCGACTTGATAGCTAAAAGGAATAAAAAAAAAAAGAGCAAAGCAAAACCCAGTGACTTGCTTTTACAGCTTTGCCATATTTAAAGAATCACTTCTCTTTAATCCTCCCCAAAAAATGCATCTGGGGAAAATGTACCAGTAAGATCCCGATGTGATAGTGTTGAGTCAACACTATCACGTAGTGAAGTTGAGAGGGGAAAAAAATGTTGCCCAGCAGTGAAAGCAACCCAGCTTTAGTTTGTTCTTCTGTTTCCACAACCACCTTCATCCTGGCCTGGGCCACTCACACAATCATTTGCCAGGTAAGGAGCTCGCAGCTCCTTGCCACCTCCCAGAGATGCACAGACAGCACCTTTTCCGTGTCTCCAGTCCAACTCTGGGCACCCCCTTTCCCTTCTGGCAGGGGGTTTTGGCATTTGCCAGTGACCCTTCTCCTCTGAACCCCTCCATCAGTGAGCTGAGCTGCAGGACAATACAATATTTTAAACAGTGAATTTCTATTAGACCCTGGTTAATTTTAAATTTATGTACAACTTTAATCTGAAAAATATCTGAAAATGAATCCCTGCCCTGAGAGCAGCGCCTAAATGCTTTCTTGGGCTCTTTGACGGCATGAGTGGACCAGACCCACCAACACAAACACGCAGGAACTTCACACCTGGTTGGGACAAATGCTCTTCTGCTCATGTTTGCTACTCCAGGACCGTGGCGTCTGAGGAAAGGCAGAGAAGAAGGATGTCTGGCTACAGCCCCGCCACCGACTTTCTGCAAAGCTTGGCTCCAGACCTAAGTAGCAAACAAAAATGAACAAAAATTTACACATGTCAAGAAAGGTGGAGGAGGTGATGAGCTGAATTTGTGGTTCCCTCCCACGCCCAGACTGAGCAGCCTGTCACACAGGGAGAGGGGAGGCAGATGGAGAGAAATACAAACTTGAACAGGAAAAATATACGTAACAACCAAAAATACAGTTAGAAAGACGGATCCGTCCCTTCTCCTTCAATCCCAATCATCTGGAGAGGAAGGATGGGTCTGGGCCATCTGTACTTACGTTCCCTGTGGCTTATGTTGTGTCTGGGCTTCAGCTGGAAGGAGAAATCCCCAGGTCCTGTACTCTGCCACATTTGGGAGCTCCCTTAATGCGCTTAACACAGAGAAGAGTCACGCGAAATTCCTCTTGCCTACTCACTAGAGCCAAGCAAGTTTCTGTGAATATATATTTGTCTGGAAAACAGCTTTCCAACTGTCCCCAAACTGTGGGGATTCTAGCTGCATTTCCAAACACCCTGAACTTGAAAGACAAGGAGAAAAAGAAGAAAGTGTTTTAAAAACTGCTCCAGTCTGCGTGGATTACCTTAAGGATGCACTGAGCAAAAATAAATCGCTTTTGTGCAAATGGCTGGCAGGAAATCAGACCCAAATGTAAGTCCCTGGCCGGTTGGCGACACAGCTCCAAACCAAGGTGTCTTGCAGTTCTGCTAGGGACTTAAACCTCGCTGTAACCCCTGTGTTACAGTCACAGAATCCCAGAATCATCTCGGTTGGAAAAGCCCTTGAAGCTCCTCCAGTCCAACCATGAACCTCACCCTGACCGTTCCCAACTCCACCAGATCCCTCAGCGCTGGGTCAACCCGACTCTTCAACCCCTCCAGGGATGGGGACTCCCCCCCTGCCCTGGGCAGCCCATTCCAACGCCCAACAGCCCCTTCTGCAAAGAAATCCTTCCTCAGAGCCAGTCTGACCCTGCCCTGGCGCAGCTTGAGGCCATTCCCTCTTGGCCTGGCGCTGGCTCCTTGGCTCAAGAGACTCCTCCCCCCTCTCTGCACCCTCCTGTCAGGCAGTTGTCAAGGGCCGTGAGGTCTCCCCTCAGCCTCCTCTTCTCCAGACTAAACAACCCTAGTTTCTTCCCTTCCATTCATCCTATGTCCTGGTGCACCAGTGGTTTGTCCTAAATCCAGCTCCCACTGCTCTCCTGAGGTTAAACAGTTTGGACAGCTGGAAAATGTGGTCTTGAGACTCTGTGTTGTTTAAGAGCAGTCTCATATCTGGACCAGGGAATACTCCATTGCTCCTAAAATCTGAAATAATATCACTGGGCCAGAAGGAGGGAAACTTAATAAAAAATGACCTGGCATTTGAGGCGCTCTCCTGGGAAATAAGAGGATGTTAAAATTCATCTTCCAAACCAGACAGAAACTGGCATTTACCTTAGTGCCAGGGAGCGCTCTGGTCAGGGGACTATTTAAGACCATCACTGCCAGTCCTTGTTTTTTGGAAAGAGCCAGTACCAGTCCTCACCGGGCAGAAACCTGGCTGTACATTGAGTCCAGTCCTCACTAAGTTAGACTTGGCAGGACAAGGCAAGCCAAAAAGGGTAAAAAATGGTCCCTTTTCTTTCCTGAGAGAAGCATGGAGGCACAATAAACAGAACAACATGGAAGCTGCCTCGTGTTTGCTTTTCTGCTCTTCTCCAACGGGCCTCCCAGGACAGCAGACCAAGTGTGAAGCTCAGAGCTCCAGCATCTCTCCGTGCCCTTCTCTCACTCTGTTCAAGGGAGAAAAAAGGCTTTAAACAAATCAAAGGAAGTGGATCTATTTGGACTCATGTATTTCCGACAGGGTAAGGAGATGTTTGTATAACGTGGTAGTCTAAAGATACATTTTTATCTTGCATTCCTTTCAAAATAGTTTTTTTTTTTTCAAAACATTTAATGAGTTTTAATTGATTTTCACACCATCTCTGCATTACAGCACAGTCATCTCACACAGCAGTGCAGCCACCCCCACAGACCCTCAACAACCTCGAGGACTGAAGGCATTGCTCTCTGGTGCGTGACCTTCTGGAGCTCATGCTTTGAAGCCATTTCCACTTTTCTTTACGACTGGAAACATTTCTTACTGGTTAACAACAAGTCATGTAATCGCTCGACTCCAAAAGCTTAGAATTTAAAAAATAAACCATGTGCATGACAGTTAATGGTTTTTGTGATTGTTGACATGTTTTACAGAAAGGTCTTGCATTCCCCACAGCTTAAAAACATCAAAAGACAGGCAAATAATGTGTTCAGTCACGAATTTTGTGAGTCTGGTGTACTAGTGGCCAGGCTATCTTCTCTTTTCAGCTTGTTCTGCAACTTCCCACCTCTGTCTGGGGAGGTTCCTCCAGCCCAACCTGATGTGTCAACCCACACGCAAAGAACATACACACATGGAAAGATAACTAGAGTGACCCAGTCAGTTGGTTGCTAGTTGGATATTGGTCCCATAAGTAACTAATCAGAGATCAATGCTCATTCCTGGGAACTGGGTATTTCATTTGGTCTTTGCTGTGCACCTGAGCCCTTTTCCATCACCTCCATCTTTGCGCAGCACTGCGGGTTTCTGCAGCGAGTCCCCAGTAGCACCTCACCTCCTCCACCACAGTTCCCTTTGCCTCCTCCTGCTCCTCACGGGACTTTCTGTCTCCATATAAAAAAAATACACAGAGACCTCACAGACTGTTAAACTCCTGCTAATCTGACTCTAATGATATACTTACCTGCAGGTCCCTTATTGATGGCAGATTTATTTTCAGGAAGCCGGTTCCAAAGCAGCTTGGAGATTGCTGATTCAGAAACTAATGAGCCTACTTATTTATCACACATCCTGTTCTCCTTTTTATCTGCATTTGCTTGGTTTAAGTCCCTCATGTTTCTTCAGGGAAAGTGGTATCTCATGCCACAAGCAGCTGAGGAGGAGTCAGGCTCCAGGTTTCCTTCCCTGGTTCTCTGAAACCAACCTGCTGTTTGCCTTTGCACAACTAATTTATCCTTTCTGCCTGCCTTCATTTTTTTTTTTTTCCTCAGCTATCTTTCTGTAAACAGGACAGATGGTTTACATGGACTTTGAGGAAACCTTTGACAACTCCCTCATGAGATGCTATTAAGGAAGTTAAGTAGACATGGGGCAAAAGGTAAAGTATTGTCATAGAAACTAGCTAAAAGACAGAAACCAAGGAGTATGAATACATGTTCAATTTTTTAATCTTACCAAAAGCCGCCAGCAGAACTGGCTCAATATTTTTTAAAGGGAAAAAAACCCAACCTATTGGAAAAGCCAGATTCCAAAAAATTGAACCTTTGCATTGAGAAATATTATTTTGCACGAAGAGTTCATGTTTATCCATGTATGTGTGTAGACATTTTGTGTGTGTGTGTGTGTGTTCATTTATATTTGCATCATGAAAATCAGAATGGCTATTTCCTTTCAGTTCAACATATGAAGCTGAATAAGACCAGGATAAATAGTTACCTGGAAATAGTCCCCAAGAAAATCAAGAATGCATTTCTACACAACTCCAGGAGAAACATTTTCTTTAGAAGAAAATTTCCTTATCGCAGCTCTTTTCATCTACTCAATAAACAAATTGTAATCTAATACTGACTAAACTGATGCTGTCTATTGCTGGGTTTGATTGAAATAGCCTGTGGAATTGCGATGTTATGAAAATTTAAGTAAATTCTCTCAGTGTGGTTGCGTGTGCATTGTTGTAAGGTTTCGTGGGTTTCTTTTATTTTTTTTTATTCTACTTTATTTGGGATGAGAAATAAACAATAAGATGGCAAGAACTGCAGTTGACCCAAAGTATTTCAGTTACCTGAAAGAAAGCAAAAGAATTAAAGAGGAACCTAGGTGAAAGAACCACATAAATGCAGATGAAGATTTGGGAATCTCTGTGCATTGGAAGACCTGACCCATATCATCAACACACCTTGCTGAATGCTGAGCATGCTGTAGCCCTTATTCCACCAAAAACAAACCCCCCCAAAAAACACAGTTCAGTAAAACTCTGTGTAAGGTACAGGCAGGTAAAATGCTATGGCAAAAAGTAGGGCAGAAAATAGCACTAAAAGTGCTGAAGGACTGTCCAGACAAATAGTGGCTTGCCCTCAACTGAAAAGCTGTTGTATTATTATTTTTTTTTTTAACTGAACCAATTCAGAAGAGGAAAGAGGGACTTCTTGAGAGATAGGAAGTGAAAAGATTAAAACCAGGGAGCCAAATGAACAGATATAAGATAGAAATAAGGATATAATTAATAATAGCAAGTACAAGAATACAACTTTTCTCACCTTAGACATCTAACCTACGTGCATTCGAGCGTGTAATTCAAGCTCCTACGCAACCAGCAGAGCCACATAGCTCTAGGCAGGGGGATCCCAAGAGCCAAAGTTCGATGGTATAAATACACTGCTAAAAATATTCTCCTCTTGGCACCAACCTTCTCCTGGTCCCCAGGACCCTGACACCACAGCGACTGCTGTATCTGCTTCGCTTTATGCGCTGCACGTAGCTGCAACGAGGACAGTTTGGGGTTTAATCTGAACAACCCCGACTTGTTTTGTTTTATTATTTTTACTGTGAAGAGCACTTTCCATCTAGACACTGATTAGGAGCTGGACATTGATTCTTTAAATTTATTCTTGAATTATATAGACCAAAATATATCTCCCATATAACCCTACTGAACACAAACTTACAGTAGGAAGGTGCTTAACCTGTAGCAAAGCCCGTAGTCCTGAGTGGAGAATTCCCATCAGATTAAAATTGGACAAAAATAAATGATAACATTTTCCTATTTTCATCCCAAAAAGACCAACTTTTCAAATTTTTGCAAACATCCCAATTTTACTTTCATCAAAAGCATCTTGCCACAAATGACCTAGAAAGAACTACTTGCAAAAATAAGCGCCAAAAAAAGAAGAAAAAAAAAAAAGTAGGTCTTTCACAAATTATTTTTTTTCCTGCTCTTTTCAGAGTTAAAAAAAGCTTGTTAAACATTTTGAGAAAGGCAAAGAGCACTTCGCAGTAGATAAAATTTTTTTCAGTGTATTGATTATGGTAAGGGGAGGTGGGGAATTTTCCCACCAGAAAACAGACCCTTTTTCCAACAGAAAGAAAAGATGGGTATAAAGTGCTACCAAGGTCTGTGCTGGAGTCAATAAGAGCGTACTGGTACATTTGACAAAGAGCCTTATTTCCACGTTGCCTCTTTTCTCCACTTTTAGTCAAGTGTTCATTAAAGTTGGCTGAAAAACCAAGAATTCTGTTCAGGCAGACGAAAAAGACGTTTGAAAGCACGTAATTCTGTGAGCCGTGAGACACATGAAGCCTGTTTTCCCAGAGCTTTTCATTCTGAGCAACTTTCTTCTTCATGCTCTCTCTGGTTCCTGATAAGGGCTGAAGGCTGATGGCCATCGTCTTCCTCCTGTGGACACACTTGGGCTCTTCTCCCCCATCCGAGCGTTCCCACCAAACCCGAGCAAAAGCCATTAGGGGTGGACGGATGAACAGATACACACAGTGGGATTTTTCTAAATTATCATAGAATCATAGACATAATTATGACAATTATCATCAAATTATGATGATTTCCATAGGAAATCAATATATCTTTTACAGCAAAAAAGCTAAAGCTTTGAGTTTGGGGGATGATTTTATTTGTTTATGGACAGATCCACCCCAGAAGAATGATGGGACACAGCTGTGAAGATGAATCTCTGCTACACCTTTATCCAGGTCAAGATCTAACTGTGAGGTCTCTTACATCTAAGAGAATCACCCCAGCCATCTGGTTAATGACTACACTGAGACAGCTTTTCTATATTGACACGAAGAAAATTCTCTGCTGGAAAGCTCAGATATTTATATATATATATATAAAAATATATAAGGCAACATATCAAGGGGATGCCTTTTAAAATTACCTCCCCCAGTGTTCATATTAACTCCCCCTTTTCTTTTTACAGCCTCCACAAAGCCCAATCTACTTACTCTTGGTGCCATTATTTGCCCAAATACTCCAATTTGTATAACTCAGATTCCCATTCTGTACAACACACATCAGCACCACACACATCCTTTTCCTCCTGAACTGATAAGCCTGCCTGCTGTGATAGATGCAGCCACATAACTAAAAGGAGATGTCATTTTGCCTGATGGATATCGCAATTTTAAATATAACCAACTGTCCCTGCCCTGTTAATCTTGTAGCTACAGTTCATTTCAGATTCACACGCTGAAAACGTTCATCTTTGTGATCTTTTTCCTGGAGAATTTTGCCACGGTTGTGATTGTTGTTTCCCTTTAATCTAAAATTAGTTGCTTGAATTGAGAAATACATGCTTTGCTCTTTGTTTATGAAAAACATACCATTCATGTTTATATCCTCTTTATACTTCCCAAAATCAAAAAGTGTTTCAGAAACTAGTCAAGGTTGCTAAGTAACAATGACATTTACAAAACCTGTGCTGCACTTAAAGGTAAGGACATAATGAGAATATTTAAGACTATCATAAATTTTATTATAAGCAAACAAACCCATTATTCTCATCAAATGAAATGAAATAACTTCAAGTCTGTTCCAGGGATTTAAAAGTATTTTTTCTGGTATTTGGTGCTGGTCTGTGAATATTTCTTGTGAAGCGATGCAATTAGATGCGAAATCATTGCTCTGATTAAAACGTAGCTGTTCTAATTCAACAGTTGTTGTTGTTTTGGTTTTGTTTTAATTGAAGGGCTTACGATTAAATTGAAGGCTGAGAACAGGCTGTTGATGTAGGAGAACAGTTGCACCCAACGAGCCTTTGACCATGGAGAAAACAGCCACTTGGAAGACGTGATGGGCGGCACCCACGGAGGATGCTGGGGGTACCCAGTGCCCGCATCCAGGTAGTGCTCAGCAGGACCAAGGAAACAGGTGCCTGGAATTAGCGTGTGCATGGCCCCATGCAGAAAGCCAAGAAGAAAACCCTGAAGAACCTGTGCTTCAAAACCCAACAGCCAACCACAAAATACATGAATATACACACGAGAAATCCCTTGTTTTCCTCCACACTTTGCCTCTTCCCTCTGGCAGTGGGAGGCGAGATGGGAGGGAGGTCCTATGGCAGGAAACATGGAGCTTCATTTTGCTTTTTTTCTCCTCAAACCTCAGACAAGAGCCGTCAAACACATCCACAGCTTCCCCAGCTGCACACGAGATCAGCTAGAGAGGGGCACGGGGCAGAGCTCCCAAGGCATCCTGGAGCAGCATTACAGCGAGGAGCTGCAAACAAACAGCAGCAGTTTGCTGCTGTCTTGCTCCGGGAAGGATTCCATGCAGAGGCAGCACAACCCATGGCATCAGAGGCAATGCACAGCTCCAACACTCGCTGCGTGTTTTATTCATCACCAGGTAGGAGCATCCCCAGTGGGGCTGCACCTGCAGCACCTGCGATGCCGTTGGACTGAAACCCCTCGGGAAATGGTATGTTCCAGAATCCTGGCCCCAGGATGGATCATCACAGCTTCCAAAACAGAAAAATGGGAAATGGTTATACTTGAATTTACTTGTGAATTTGAATTATGCTAGAATTCTGCATCTTGTTCTGAACGCCTTTTTTATTTTTATGGTAGTGCTCTGACATCCCGAAGTCATTGCCTTTCCCTGCCACGAGCCAAGAATTTCTTCATAGACACACTTCCCTGAGCTGGAGACAGCACATCACTGCAACAGGGGAGGTTCACACTGGACATGAGGAAAAAATGTTTCCCAGCAAGAGTGGTCAGAGAGTGGAACAGGCTGCCCAGGGAGGGGTGGAGTCCCCATCCCTGGGTGTGTTTAAGGGCCGTTGGGATGAGCTGTGAGGGGATGTGGGGTAGGGGAGAACTTTGTAGAGTCAGGCTGAGGGTTGGACTTGATGATCCCAAGGGTCTTTTCCTGAAAGATTCTGTGATCACAGCAGCACACAAATCCAGCAATTATCTGTCAAAAGGGAACTCTGGAGGTCCCTGGTCCCAGCTCCTGCTCTACGCAGGGCTCTCAGCAGCAGAGAGGCCATCAGCTGCAGCTTTGCCTAGCCAAGCCCTGGAAACCTTCAAGGACAGAGATGCCACCTCTTCAGATCTATATCACCCTCTTCATCAGTAAACATTTTCCAATATTTAAGCTGAGTTCCCAAGTCACAATTTGTGGCCCCCACCCTTTGTTTGATATCTCACTCTACCAAGAAGAGTTGGGCTCCATCAGTTTTGTAACCGTCCTTCAAGTGCTGGTGGGCTGCCATGGGACAACCCTTCTCACAGCTGTTAACTCCTGACCATCCTCACCACCTCCTCTGGGGCCTCCATGCTTCCCCCATCCTCTGGAAATCAAGAATACTGGAAACACAGCAAAGGTCACCCCTTCTTGCCTCTGTAATCATCTCCATACAGGTTCCCAAGCAGAAAGTAAGTCAAAATGAGCTTCATTTTGTCCAAACAGTAAATACCCCTCTCCCCAGTTATAAAAACTCTCAAGATTTCAAACTAAACATTTGAATTTTCCAACTGTAGATACTCCAGAAAACAACTCCTTCCTTTTTTTTCCTGCATCATTTTATCATCTACATATTCATTTGAAATAATTTTCACGCATAGCTACATAGACACGTTTTTCATTACCGAGTAAAACCCAGCACATTCACACTAGTTTTCCTCAGCCCAGTCATGTTACACGACCAGAACAGGACCTTATAAAGAAAGTTAACACCTTTATTTTGGAAACACCAAGCAAAAGCAGAAACTTCATTTCCCTATGGCTCTTAATAGTATTTTAGTGCAAAATTCAAATCTGTATTCAAGCAAAGGAAGGTAGTAAATTATTGCTGTGAGCCTAATATTTTCTCCCAGAGGAAAGCTATTTCTGCTTGTCACCTTTATTATTTCCACACGCTTCATAATTCAGGTATTGCTGTTGCTCATTATGCATAACCTTGATTGATCATTTATACTAATTTTGGAAACAATAATGAAGGCAGCATGTCGGGTACTAATTGATGTTTTCTTGCAGTAATGAATGGTTTGACATCAGTTCTGCTCGCTGGCTGTTCCTGGGTCAAGCAAGAGGCAAAAACCCAAGCGGGGTCTTATTTTGTGATGCCAGGCAGCACTGGGGTCCCGGAAAAACACGCAGTTATGGTTAATGACACCCGTGAGCCACCGCTAAGATCTTGCTTAGAAGGTTTTCATTAATATAGCGTGCTCCTCATGGGGCTGGGGAGTAAATCTATTGTTTCAGTGAGGCCATGAGGTGGTTTCTCCCACCCCCAAGCTGCACACAAGGGCTCAGCTGTGCTGCGGCAGCTGTCCTGAGCCTGGCAGTCCAGCAAACAGCAGCAACCCAACCCTCTGGGGATGCCTCGATTAGTGTCCCAGGTGTTTTTATGACCTTGAAAGCACTCAAGGGCTTGGTTCCCACTTTCCCTAGAAAGTGGATCCCATCAGGCAGCAGAAGGTAATATCAGGAGAGGTGTGTGCGTGCTGGGTTTGTGTGGAGGGTTTTTGGTAGCAGGGGAGGGGGCTACAGCAGTGGCCCCTGCAAGAAGCTGCTTGAAGCTCCCCCAGCTCCAAGCTGGACTCACCTCTGGCCATGGCCGAGCCAATTAGTGACAGTGGTTGCACCTCCGTGATAACATGAAACCTCAGAGGGGGTTGGGACTTTGAGGAGGAGTTAGGAGGACACTTCTGTGAACACTGAGGTCAGTGGGAGGAAGGAGGAGGAAGAGGGGGAGATGCACCAGAGCATGGAGCCCTCCTGTACCCCATGGTGAGAGGGCAGGGCCCCCCCATCACCCATGGGGGGTCACTGGAGGAGCAGAGATTCTCCTGCAGCCTGTGGGGGACCCCCGGGACTCTGTGGGGAGAAGCAGCCCCCGCAGTTGTAGTTCAGTGCTGGGAGGTGCAACACGTGGGGGTGACCCACGGCGGAGCATCTCGGGAAGAATCACCCCGTGGGGAGGACTCAGGGCGGAGGGAGGTTGTGGGGGACTGTCTGCTGGGAGAGGGACGTGC
>ML997693.1:1421907-1451740 GCA_010365825.1 Otus sunia | reverse complement strand
AAAGAAATACTTCCTAATATCTAGTTTAAACCTTCCCTGGTGCAACTTGAGGCCATTCTCTCTTGTCTTATCACTCATTACTCGATTAAAGAAGGCTTCTTTGCCCACATCCAGAGGCTGTATCACAGCATTTCCATCCTCAACACAGGTGCAATTATACAGCTGTAGGATGCCTGTGGTTTCAGGCCCTTGGATAACCTCAAGTTATAATTAGGTCCAAAAGTCAAAACGAGTGACTATGTCACTCCAGTCATCGACAGACCAAGTTGAAGTCAATGCTCTGATGGGCTAGAGTTGTATTTACTGCTGTCATGAGAAAATAACCTCCAAAACTGCAGTATTCTATCAAAAAAAAATGTACAGAATGCAGGGACAAACTTAGATGATGGGAACCTTCATAAACTGTGAGTTTTTCTGGATGTGCAAGCCCCATTAATATTCATTGGAAAGTGTTGTGTGGAAGAAACAGCCCAAGATCCCTATTTATCTAACAGATTTGCGACATATCAGCAGATTACACGAGCAACAGGTTAATAAATGAGCACGGCACAAGTTCAGGTGAAGAACTTGTCCTCCCCACACCTGGGATGCAGCAGCTACACACAGTAAAAACGTGGGAATAGATGAAGACCTTGAGTTCCTCCAAATAACAAGCCAACCTGACCCCGGGTCTGAGCAAACAGCAGCCAGGGTGAGGGATTATCCCAGCCACACAAAAGATCTTTTGTTTTGCACAGTCTCAGCCATTTCAGACAGAATATTTCTTTCTGATGTTAAAACTACAACTCGGTCCCAGCAGGTTGTATCTGAAATTAAAACTGATGAAAAAAGGTAGATATGAAGAGGATTTTCTTTGTGTTGGAAAGGCTGCTTATTCATGTTTTAAATTTCAGTGATTTTCTGTGTTGAAGTGAAAAAGATGACAATTAGCTCCATATTTGCCCAAAACTGGGGAAAACATTCACTAAATTTATAGAAATATTTCTTAGAGATACAGGTTTCATGAACGGCAGCCAGAGAATAGTTGCAGTAAAATTAAATTATTGTGAACAAAGCTCATTTTGGGGACTATCCACTGTCAGACTCTGGACTTCACCCATCAACCTTCACGACAAGGTCCACAGCCCAAAATGTCAAAACTCCTGATCTCTGGGGAAATGCAAATCTATGAACGAGCCTTGCAGCTCCGAGGTTCCTCCCATCAAAGGGAGCTTGATTTAAAACTTGTGTTCGGTGTAGCAGCATGATCTCTCTGGAGCTCAGAAGAAAAGTATTTGAGCATTTCTCAGTGGTGGATGGGTACGTGCCGACAGATACCCCTGCGAGGCAGAACTGCTGCTCTCTGCTACCTGCCAGGAACCTGCCCTCGACCTGTTTCCAGCAGCCAGAGAAGTTTGGGGCATCCCAGCCAACCTCTTCCATCTGCAATACCTTTTTTTTTTTTTAACGTCAAGTCAACGCAATTTTACTGTTTGTAATGAAATGAGACATTCGCAGGGGTGGAGACATTTCTGCCAGCACTTTCCTGATTGCTGTACAACAACATATGTGCTGTGAGCAGGGAGAGATGCTGAGCTTTATCCCCTCCGGAGAGGGCAGTGTAAGAGCCAGAATCTTTTTTTTTTCCCCAGCTACATCCCTTGCTGTCACTCTCTAATAATTTGCCCTCCAATTATTGGGTTAGAAGAATTGATTATGAACTGGAGTTGCACTGCTTTGGGGAATTAAGTTACTTAAAAGGTTTGATGGGATTGATTATAACCTGTCAAGCAGCACAGCTGCCTGGTGCAGGAACACCACGGTCTGCCCACAGAAATGGTGTGTGCGCTCACCCTCACAGCAGGGAGGAGGAGTCGCTTTTGCCGCCATTATAATTCATAAGTGCCCCATGAAAACCCTCCGTTCCTGCCCGTGGGATGCTGCCAGCAACGTCTGGATTCTTCCAGCTCAGGCAGGACTGAGCCAGGGGCTTCTGGTTTCACAGCACCCATGCCAAAGAGCAGCAATACAGAATCATCTGGGTTGGAAAGGACCTTGAAGCTCCTCCAGTCCAACCATGAACCTCACCCTGACCGTTCCCAACTCCACCAGATCCCTCAGCGCTGGGTCAACCCGACTCTTCAACCCCTCCAGGGATGGGGACTCCCCCCCTGCCCTGGGCAGCCCATTCCAACGCCCAACAGCCCCTTCTGCAAAGAAATCCTTCCTCAGAGCCAGTCTGACCCTGCCCTGGCGCAGCTTGAGGCCATTCCCTCTTGGCCTGGCGCTGGCTCCTTGGCTCAAGAGACTCCTCCCCCCTCTCTGCACCCTCCTGTCAGGCAGTTGCAGAGGGCCAGGAGGTCTCCCCTCAGCCTCCTCTTCTCCAGACTAAACCCCCCCAGTTCCCTCAGCTGCTCCCCATCAGACCTGGGCTCCAGACCCTGCACCAGCTCCGTTGCCCTTCTCTGGACACGCTCGAGTCATTCAAGGGCCTTTTTGGAGTGAGGGGCCCAGAACTGAACCCACTCATTGAGCTGCAAATTAATACATTAATTTCTCAGCTATTCCAGATCCCTGGAGCTGGTCTATGATCCCAGCTCTGACTGCTCCACTCCTTGCCCTCCGTAGCACCCACAGCTGGCCACACTCCCGCAGTTCATAGCCATTCACCCCTGCTAACGGGGTGCAACCACAGCTCCTGGAAGCTGCAACAGCTTCTGAGGTGGCAATGTCAGTCCTCAGCCACTGCACTCGAAGTAGAGATCAGAAAATTAATCTGCTAATGCAGACGAGCACAGTTTGTAAATAAGGTCCCATTTGCTGCGCCAGCTTGATTCATTTCACTGTTTTGTTTTTTCCTTTGCCATATTACAGTCCCAATTAATCCAGAGACCTTCAAAAAGGCCGATGCAATTCAAGGATTCATCACCTGCTTCCCCCAGAGACAGGAAGGTGTTAATGCCTTTCACTGAGCAAGGCAGAAGGAAACCTCCTCTGGAATAGCACACACAGTTCAAGTCCCCCTCGACCATGAGAGGTTAATTCAGACCTGTGCAGGTGCAGAGAAGGCTACTTTATCATGCAAAAGGAAACTCTAAAAGCATCACTTGTGGAGCCTAGCAATGGCACAAGCTGAAAGGGTTTGGCATCCTGTCTAAACACTGGGGATGAGAAGAGCTCGATCAGGTAAAGAAAAAAATGCTGGTGCAGGAGCCTGTGGATATAAATTAGAAAGGGACTCATGTAGTGTCAAAATAAGGGAGAGCTTTCTTGCCATCAAAGCCAAGAAGGCTCAGGAAGAGGCTCCTAACAGCAGCCACGCAGCCAAGAAAGTAACCTCAGAATGGAGTTCACAGCACCAGTAATTTGACTTATTTATCCAGCAGTTAAGACCTACCCAGTCCTAACTCACACATCCCAGTGTCTTCTGCTGCAGCAGGTTCAAAAAGTGCATTTTATTTGCAGTGTTGGATTTCAGAAGGCAGAAATCATACTCTTATTGCGTAAAGCCCTGATGAAGGTATTCATATCATTTTAGGTATCTGATTTATGAGCATGAAATAGGCACCTTGCTGCCCTACCAATGTGGTCCCATAAAACGTTTCAAACCACTTTAGTTCCATTAATCATAGAGGGAGCACAGCAGTTCTCTGAACCGCTCTCCACGTAACCACTTAATTAACTGAAATGACAGATATGTGCCAGAAACTGAATCTGGCTCTAAATCCAAGTTCTGGATTAAAGTCCTTTTTTTCCAAAGGAAGACTTTTCTCTAATGCCAACGTGCAGGAGCTGATAAAAACTGCAGGAGAGAGGACGTACACAACCCAGCCTCCGTCAGGCTGCGCAAAGCCACTACCAGGTTATTTGCACCGAGCTGCTGATTTATTATCTACACGGAAAATTTGGGTTTCAGTATCCCAGCATCACCTCTAATAAGTAGGTATCAGATTGAAGAAAGGTGCCACCACCGAGCGCTGCCAGAAGGCTCCTCTGTGACAGTGATTTTTCTTACCCTAGCTCTATATAAAAGCGAAGCTACAGGCACCGTAAGAGAAGTTAGATCAACTTCTGTAACAGCAGAGGGAAGTCCCACTGCGTTTCTGTGGCACACAGGAAGCAGAAGATGGGCAAAGTCTTTAAAAGAATTCAGCAGATTGAGCTTTCAACCAGGATATGTCATATAAAAAGCTGAACTGGAAAAAAAAAATTAAAAAAAAAAATGAGCCCAGGGAGAGCCAGACCAAGTGCTGTTCCTTTGGTTAGAAAGGACAAGCATTGCCCAGGGCTTATCTCAAGTGTCACCTTATCTCCAAACCGTGTAAAAAAAAAACCACAAAGGATGGTTTATAGAGGAATCTGCATTTCTTTGGCCAGGTATTTGGATTTAATGTACTAAGGCATCCAAACCTGCTCAAATGAACAGCAGGCTGCCTACAAATCCTTTGGACATCATTTATCTCCACGTTTAATTTAAACTGCTACCATCAGCCCATCATAAAAAGACCCGAGGGACACTGGCCCACAAACTGAATGTGGTCCTAATCCCTCCGAACCAGATGGCGTGCAGTTACACACCATATAATCCTTCTAGTTTACCTGGGGGTCTGTGCCAAACGAGAGATAGAAAACTTCATCTCTGCCTGTTTTCCCAAGGCTTTGAACAATGCCAGTTGTAGATAAATTTAGTTCCTAATATTCCACAATATCGTGTTATCAGATAAAGGATTTTCATGTCTACTGCAAACAGCACAGGCAAGACTGCTCTTCCCCCCTCCCCAATCATGAGATCTGATAAAACAGTTGGGTCACATCCACCATCCAAGGGAGACAGTGATAAGAGCTACAGCTTCGAGCGAGTCACCTTGAAGCTGATAACAGCACTCGCAAGGTTCCTTTGAGTATCAGCTCAGTGCTAACGAGTTGGAACTAACAAACACACACGAGGAGACATGTGGATGGACAAGCATGGGATAAAGCTCTTCTCCCCCTAACCTTGGGGTGGGCAACATGGGGACAAAGCGGGCAGGATCAAGGGTGTTGCATCACCCTGGTCCTCCTTTTCAGCACAAGCCACGTAGTCCCTAGCAGGGAGAGCAGCCCCAATTGCTGCATGCATCACTGCCATTGTGTGGCAGAAATATTTCTGACCTGACTGAGGAGGAAGGGAATTAAAAAAAAAAAAGCTCTACATTTCAGAGTGCAGCATATGTCTCAAAACACCAGCCCCAAGAAGACCTATCAAGACGACAAAGCAAAGCTTGGCACGCTTCACACCCAGCTTCTTGGCTACCCCACTGTGTGTGAATCATGGAAAAAATGAGAGTGCCTTGCCTACGAGATAACCCCAGGGATGGTGGTTATTGTCAGAGGCAGCAGCCCTCCAGTGTTTCACTCTGCTTATCAGACCCAGCCAACATCAGCCATCAGGTGCCACCATGAATCATTTCCTCCAGCCGGGCCCATTTAGGTGAACCACCTACAGATGACTCACGGGGTCTGCTCCAAATCTGGTAAACAGAAAATATCCTCTAAAAAAAACCAAAAAAAAGGTTCTTTCAGCATTATCAGAGATGTGAGGGCCACCTTTCCACTCCTCATGCTGAGTGCTGCCAGCCACCGGAGCTGGCCATCCTTATTTGCATCCTCTGTCTGGGACACACAATTGCAAGGAGAGATACTGCTGCTAGTGAGTCAGAGGCTGGATAAAATTAAAGCTCTCTGAAAGTCTCCTTTAGCAAAGAACCTCAATTTCAGCCACATAAAGTATAGCCAGACCCCTGGCAGCACAATGAACTTATTCAATAAAATAATTGCTTTTGGCAAAACTACGGTAATAACATCACTCCGGCGAAAATGTGTTTATAGAGTCATCTTCATAGATTACTCCCTTTCTGTCACAGAATAATCGGCTGGGAGAGATCAAGATGCTCACAGCTTCTGCTCCCTTGGCAGCACAGCCCACGCAGCCAGGGGAGACCAGGCAGAGGACAGGAATAAATGACTTGAGACCAGTCTCACGGGGAAGAAAAACAGTCCCTGTGCCTTGTCCCAGGACTGAATTTCCCCCACAGAAGAAGATTAACTCATGGACTGACGTGAGAAAAGCTGTAAAGTTTTAAGGCAGCTTGAAAGGAGCTGAGCAACAGCTGCAAGGATGCAAGAACCAAATCGGCTGGGGCACTTGTCATTTTGTCATTTTTTCATGGACAAACTTCTCTTCAGCTCTTGAGCAGGACCCAGAAAAAGCATCCTTTGCCCGGCCCTGCCCTTTCTTTACGCCTCTCCTCACAGGGCTCGTGCTGCCTCCCCTGCCTGTACCTCTGCCTTCACAGAATCCCAGAATCATCTAGGTTGGAAAGGACCTTGAAGATCATCTAGTCCAACCATTAACCCAGCATGGACAGTTCCCAACTACACCAGATCCCTCAGCTCTATGTCAACCCGACTCTTAAACACCTCAAGGGATGAGGACTCCACCACCTCCCTGGGCAGTCTATTCCAATACCTAACAACCCATTCTGTAAAGAAATACTTCCTAATATCTAGTTTAAACCTTCCCTGGCGCAACTNACCTGGGCTCCAGACCCTGCACCAGCTCCGTTGCCCTTCTCTGGACACGCTCGAGTCATTCAATGTCTTTTTTTGTAGTGAGGAGTTCACACAGCATCGTGCCCTTACCGGCTGCTCCAGCCTTGTCCTCCCCTCCTCACATCCCTTTGAAGGTTTCTTCCAGCCATCCACATCAAATTCAAAGTCTCGTTTGCTCTGCTCCTGCCAGTACTGGTTCTTTTACATTCTGGTGCTTTCCTCCTTATTCCTTTTATTCCTATTACAGCTCGCTTTATCCCATCTCCCACATCTGAACACTTCCTTCCACCCTACAGCCTTTTTGTAGGCTTCTCAAATATTTTCTAGCTTGCGCACACCCATCCTCTCTTCGTCATTCTCTAGGTGAAATAATTCTTCTGAAACCATTAAGACATAAATGAAATTAAAAGATTTTTGGAACTCATACTGCAAACAAAGCTGTCAATAATCACTGTTACACCTCTGCCAAGACAAAAAGATATGTCAGAATAGATATAGTTTGGGATTAACCTCAAATGAGAATACTGCTGCTCGCTCCAAAACAACAATAGAAAATCCTTTAAAACCTTCCCTTTTCTTTTTTCTGGTTGAACAAAATGTTACTTCAAAAGAAAACAAGAGGTCTAGGTCTTTTTATAAGGGGATTATCCTTTTTTTTTAACCTTATTTAATATAAATGGATCAGAACTGGAAGCATTTTTGAAAACAAAAAGCCTGAACTAAACCCAAAACGCTTCAGTTTTAAGATGTTGTGATTAAACAACCTGGTTTATTTGGTTTGTTTCTAGTCCCTGGTTGTTATGTGTCAGCTGATTAAACCCAAATGGTTTCAGTTCCCTGAGAGGACAAGAGCCTTCTGCTTTGCTGTCAACCTCACACAATCCCCGACAGCTCCAATATTTGGGCATTTCTGCCACGGAGCTCTTCAGCAGCGGGAAGAGCGTAGGGGTGGAACGAGTAGGGAAAGGTAACAACGAGATCTCTCCAAGGGGTCTTGTTCATCTCACCGAGATGACAGCACGCAACACCTGAAATTAGTGGATTGTGAGACTCTTTGAACAGTCTCTCCAACATTTTAGACATTCATCTGACCACCTTCAGACAGACTCAGATCCCCATTAGCACAAAGGAGCGTGGCATTTACCAGAAAAAGCTTTCTGCTGCATAATCAGCAAACACAAGACTTGGAAAAAAAGTGAAATTCTGCTCCAAAACCCTGGTCACAGAAAGAAAAATTACAGAAAGATGTAAGAAACCTTAGAGCTTCGTTCATCTCCATTATGTTGTTAGCAAAGAGCAGAGTGTGGAAACTAGCACCAAATAGGCTAAGTAGTTTTACCAGCAAGATTTTTTTTTTTCCCCTCTGCAAATGTAGACTCATAGCAGAATTGAAATATTTTAAGCTGCTAAGCCATTTACACCTTCCATGTTGTGCAAGGAAAGTTTGAGGGCTCCTCAAACACCCTCAGTGATTTTGTATTAATATTAATATTCCCATGGTTGACTCGTTTAAAATGAGGAAGTTGAACTGCTCAGGAAGCAACTCTTACAGAAGTTTTATGGCATGCAAAGATGGTGACAGTGCTGTATTAAATATGTTTGTGAATCCATATCACGGAAAGCTTGGTGGTTACCCAAGTTATTTTTCTAGTGGTCACACTAATGAGCCAAAACTAAAGAGAATATGCACTGACACGACAGGTGAGAGCGTTACCAGGGCTTCACTCAATGCCTTGCCTGGCATCACTATGGTCATAACCCCTCAAATTTTTATAAAACAACGGCCTTTTTCATGCTTTGAGCAACTTCCTCCCCAGGAGAGCTCTGCCTATTTCCCACACCCCGCTGACCCCAAGCTCCTTGCACCAAAGAAGCTCCTGCACCTTCGAGATGCAGAAGAATCAATCCAGGATCTGCAGGCAGGTGGGGAATGGGAACACATCCTAACTCACTGATGGGCTGTGGTGGAGCCTGGCAGGGCTTCAAGGCACAAGACCTGCAAACTAGATGGAAACAGGTCTCTGTCCACAAACTGTTGTGTTTTCTATAAGCTCAAGCACAAAATAACCAGACTTGGCATCGGTATGGTAGTCAAAATTCCTACTAAGACTTACTGAAAATTAGGTAAAGTCTGGAAATTATTGGCCTATAATATGTAAGCATCACATTCTCCTTCACCACAAAACTCATCCATAGTGCCAAAATGAGCACAACACAGGCTAATATGATCCTGAACTAGACACTTCATGCTAATTCAAAAGAAATGTTTCTTATGCCTCTCCCGGAGTAGCTGCTCACAGATTAGACATGCATGCAAAGGAAGATCGTTAGTCACTCACAATAATAGAAGTAAATAAGAAGGATAATGAAGGTTTTAATATTTCATCTAACAGACACATAACAAAGCCCTGATTACATTGAATAAGTCTCTTATCCCACTATCTAAATATTTATTCTGCATTAATTGAAGGCGCAGGGGATGCCCACACAGCAGGAGGCCAAAGGCAGCACTGCAGTTAATAAACAACGTGCACCAGCAACCCGGGAGAGGAAAAATATGGGCACCCTTCATCAGGCAGTGGTGATAGGAAGATGAAGAGCCTTGTAGGAAGAGTATTGATCAGTCAGGAGTGAGCACTGCGTGCTGCCTTCACTGTGTTTGCAAAGGGCTGGCTGGGTATTTCCCTGAACAGGCAACAGGCATAAGGGTGTAATTAAGGGCATAATGTCTTATGAGGAGCAGCTGAGGGAACTGGGGGGCTTAGTGTGGAGAAGGGGAGGCTGAGGGGAGACCTCCTGGCCCTCTGCAACTCCCTGCCAGGAGGGTGCAGAGAGGGGGGAGGAGTCTCTTGAGCCAAGGAGCCAGCGCCAGGCCAAGAGGGAATGGCCTCAAGCTGCGCCAGGGCAGGGTCAGACTGGCTCTGAGGAAGGATTTCTTTGCAGAAGGGGCTGTTGGGCGTTGGAATGGGCTGCCCAGGGCAGGGGGGGAGTCCCCATCCCTGGAGGGGTTGAAGAGTCGGGTTGAGCCAGCGCTGAGGGATCTGGTGGAGTTGGGAACGGTCAGGGTGAGGTTCATGGTTGGACTGGAGGATCTTTGAGGGCTATTCCAACCCAGATGATTCTGTGAAAGGGGATGCAGTACACAGTCATCATCACAGGTGACAGGACAGGGAGACCTGCCCAGGGCTGACTTACTGCTTGGACATGGGAATTGGAAGATGCAACCCTGAGCTGGCAGGGCTGGGGTGGCAGGGAGGGTGCTGCACACCCACTTCTGGCCCCACAGATGCTTCCTGTCCTATCCCAAACTGCATAGGTTACTCTGGGTGCATTAATTTTAGTGAATACATCCAAGAAATGTGTCTAAAAGATACACTTTGGTGGCTTTCCCAGCCTAGATGGTGTCCATGCCCCACTGATGGGGCAGCACATGGGAGTGATAGCAGGAGGCTTTGTCCTTGTGCCCAGAAATGCCTGATAATTCCAATTTTATAAAAAGTCATGCAAGGAGATCAATCTTAAGCAGCTCTGGGGTGGGCACAGGGCTGCTGCTCCTCCTCTCCTACCAAGGTGCAGGGGCAACTGGGGCTTTTGAAGCTCCGCATGAGCAGCAGCTTCATTTTTCCAAACTTGGTGTGCAAGCTTGAGTGCATTTTTATCAGGAAACTCAGCTCCTCCACTGAGAAATTGCTTTCTCTGCTTGGACATTAAATTTTCCTTCACTCCCAGCAAAGAAAGAATATTTATTTATTGGGCTCTTGAGCAATTTTTACATTACACTTGCCATTGTTCAACAAAAATAAATCTCGTATTTGACTACCAGTAGCCAAAGACTGCAATTGTCTGATTGCAGCAACGCATGTGAAGGTATTTACTACAACTTGCCTAAGCCTGAATTTCCAGAGCCTTGAAATCAGATGGAAGGAGATTAGTTGCAGTTGTGTAAAAGCCCTGTAGCTCTAATGTGTTCTGTAATGGAGTAATACTGGGGTATAAGTGTGCAGTATTTGCCTTCTGCCATTTTTGGAGAGCACAACTGAGAGCAAACCTTTTCTGCAGTAATATAGATATTGAGAAATCTGTTTGGCTTCACCGCTGACCCTTTCAAAGGTCTGTTAGCACACTCCTAAAATAAACAGATCCTGCATTAAATCGGCCCTTTTGAGATCAATTGTGGGTAGGAGCTGGTACAAATCATACTCTGTCTGAAAAACCTCTTTCACTAAAGCTGTAAACAGAAGACCATATATTGACACTCTTCATTCAGTACTTGCACAGCCTGGCTCAAAACCATAAATTTTTTTGGCATTTCTTTGACAAAGGGTTCTTTAGAGCAAGTGCTATTAATTTCCCAAACAGAGCTGTCTCTCAATTGCTCCCAAAACAAAGATTCATTTGAGACCATCAGAAGAGAAAGGATATTCGAGTTAGCAGTTCCCTCTTGTTTGGCTTCTCCCACACATTTAGATAACAGAATCATCTCAGTTGGAAAAGCCCTTGAAGTTCCTCCAGTCCAACCATGAACCTCACCCTGACCGTTCCCAACTCCACCAGATCCCTCAGCGCTGGGTCAACCCGACTCTTCAACCCCTCCAGGGATGGGGACTCCCCCCCTGCCCTGGGCAGCCCATTCCAACGCCCAACAGCCCCTTCTGCAAAGAAATCCTTCCTCAGAGCCAGTCTGACCCTGCCCTGGCACAGCTTGAGGCCATTCCCTCTTGGCCTGGCGCTGGCTCCTTGGCTCAAGAGACTCCTCCCCCCTCTCTGCACCCTCCTGTCAGGCAGTTGCAGAGGGCCAGGAGGTCTCCCCTCAGCCTCCTCTTCTCCAGACTAAACCCCCCCAGTTCCCTCAGCCGCTCCCCATCAGACCTGGGCTCCAGACCCTGCACCAGCTCCGTTGCCCTTCTCTGGACACGCTCGAGTCATTCAAGGGCCTTTTTGGAGTGAGGGGCCCAAAACTGACCCCACTCATCGAGGGGCGGCCTCACCAGTGCCGAGCCCAGGGGTCAGATCCCTTCCCTGTCCCTGCTGGCCACGCTGGTGCTGATACAAGCCAGGATGCCATTGGCCTTCTTGGCCACCTGGGCACACTGCTGGCTCCTGTTCAGCCGGCTGGCAAGCAACACCCCCAGGTCCCTCTCTGACTGGCAGCTCTCCAGCCACTCCTCCCCCAGCCTATGGCAGCACCCAGTGTTTGGCCTTAGTGAAACTCCTCCAGCTGGCCTCAGCCCATTGTTCCAGCCTGGCCAGATCAAAAGATCACTCCAAATTCTCTCTTTCTTCTCCACCTGAAGTACCGGAGAGAGCCAAAACCACTCCACATCCCTGCATAACAGAAATAAGCACCAATTGGGATGCAGGAGCTAGAGAGGTAAATAACACAGCAGTCTGAGAACCAAGATGATCAATAACCTACAACCAGCAAGAATTAAGTCTGACATAAAAGATATTTCTTACAGCACAGCACGATATATACACTTCAGTAGAAAGCATTGTCCCACTTATTTTTGTATCAGAGATACCTGCTTGTCCAACAGCTTTACTCCATCTTGAGTTAAATTCTCCATCCTGGGGTGCACCAGAGGCCAACTTGACCAGGAGTTTCTTGACCAGGGTACTTCAAACCCAGAAAAACTCAACAATAAATCTCAGCAGAGAGCAAAGTGCTTCAAAGCATAAGCTAGAGGGCAGGGAAAACTTATATATGTAGCTGGGAACAGGAAAGAGCTTTCAGCTGGAGGGAGGATCATGCTGGCTTGATTTCCCTACAGCTGCTTCAGTTTGTGGCCTTGCCCTGGTAAACCAGCTGTGGGGGGAACTTAATTTGCTGCCAGTTTTACATCTCCTCTGACAGGTCTGTTGGTATTAAGACCAGACCACTGAATGCCTCCATAGCATTATTAATTTTTTGGAGCCTCTGTTAAATTTGGCCTTGCCTGGGAAAAGGGTAAGAAGGGATCAGAAGTTTGTCAGTGCCAATTTTAATGCCGGTTCCTTCCATGTGAGTTGTTTATCAGAATCATTTATCAGAGTGCGGAGGAGGGGAGAATGATAAGAAAAAAAAAAAATCCCAATTCCTGTCAAAATAACAACCAAAAGCATGAAAAGAACCCCAAACAAAACAGCCAGAGCTGCAAAAACTGTGTCCTTTGTCCATAAAGTGAGTTATGCCCTGTGTTAGTAACAAAGGCTTGAGAAAAAGATTGAACAGCCACTGAGACCGTGGCTGGAGCAGAGCAGCAGACACCTTCCCAGTGGGGACATGGGCTCTGGCGCTGGCCACAGGGCTCCCTGTAAGCCCTTGGTCCCTCTTTTTCCCCTCCATCACCCCAACTGCTGGGTCAGATGGGCTTCTGCTTGCAAACGGTGCAGGGAACCACCCCGGCTTCTCCAGGAGTGACCCTCTCATCTAGGCACACATTTGAAAATTCAGAAATAAAATTGGAGTCTGCAGAGAGCAGCTGCAAGGGTGTGTATAATGTGTATATATATATATATATTTATATGTAGGTAGTATCTGGGTTTCATTTCCTGCGTGGTGCTTGCTGCCCACACACGTGTCCTGCTGCAGAGCCAGCCCCTGGCGAGGGTGACCCTCTGCCCAGGCCACCTGAGATACCTCACCAGACCTCTGAAGGTCTCCTCGATGAGCAAGGTTGACCTGACAGCACAGGGCAGAATAGCTGAAAACTTGGATCTGCTGGGAGACTGGGAAATTTAGGACAAATGGTCTATTCAGTAACAGTTTGTCTACCTTTCTTGGGTGATATTTAATAGCATGATGGTTTCTGGCTCTCTGATGGGCTTTCTGCCCCAGTCAGTGCCATGACAGCCCTGCTTTAGGCATGGTTAGGGTTAGGTAGGTCCTCCCAGAATCACAGAATCATCTCAGTTGGAAAAGCCCTTGAAGCTCCTCCAGTCCAACCATGAACCTCACCCTGACCGTTCCCAACTCCACCAGATCCCTCAGCGCTGGCTCAACCCGACTCTTCAACCCCTCCAGGGATGGGGACTCCCCCCCTGCCCTGGGCATCGTCTTCCAAAGTCTCTCTTTGTGGAAGGAGGTGAAGAACCTCCCTCTCCATCATGTCACCTTGCAGGTAAGTAACACCAGAGAAGAGCTTGATCGAGATAAATTTTGGAGTAAAGCCCAAGGGGAAAATAATAATTCTGCCCCCAGGGTCACCTTCACAGTGTCACACTGTGATTTTGGGGTCCTTGGCTTCAAAACCTTCAGTGTTGTGTTGGCAGAGACATCGCAGTCTTGGTTTGGGACTGATTTTTGCTCCTTCGGAGTCCCAGCTCCCAAATTGTTTATCGTGTGAAGTAAGAGGTGTGATCTCCAGCGCTCAGCCCTGCAAATGGAGGTCCCCAGCACCACTAAGTCCACAGACTCAGACAAAAGCTAAAAATGTGGTGTCTTGCTATACCCAGCCTCCATGGTCCACCCATCCATGCTATTAAAATCCATGCTGAAGGCTTTCCTGGTTTTCTCAATCCCTTCTTCACAGTCTGAGGGACATTATTTATCACAGCTCAAAGAACAATGCCAACTTTTAAGGCTCTTACTGACTGTTTTGCTCTGTTACAAGCAGGCTTTTCACTTTTTCTTCCTAGCACCTTCCCCTCCGCAAGCAAATTGAATCCCGAAGCCTGGGGAAGTGACCTTACTCTTCTTCCATAAATAGCAAAGAGACAATTCACAGAGTCTTTCAGCAATATCAATTTCCTCGCTCACAACTGCCTATGTCTTAAATGCCACACGGAGCCTTCTCCTCTTGTGTCCCCTCAAAATGTTGTCGTTTCCCCTGGGCAACTCGAGGCAAGCTTGAGCTGGGTTATAAAACTACCCCAAAGACTACAGTTTGTGAAGCCCAGTAAATATGCTGAGCAGAGCAATTCCCCTAATGACACTCCACTTGCTTTGCAGCCTTTCATCTGCTGCTGGGTATGAAGTTAAATGGAGCCCGAGTGCTGCTGAGTGCCAGCGTTATCCTCAGCAGGCAAGCAAGCAAGATTTTACCCCCAACACCCTACGGATTTTAAGGTGAAGATGCCTCGGTGCAGCACACCAGAGCCCCTCTCCATCCCCTGTCCTGCACATCTGTTTTGCTGATTAAAGATACTAATTAAACTCTGACAGCGGAGTGACAGGAGTAGGTGTATTTTACTGGTGGTAACTAAATAATGTAACAGAGTAAGAGAGGAAACGTGCAATAAGAAAAGACAGAATAATGCACTTAAAGCAAACAAATAGGGAAATACAGGGTAATGCATCAAATCATTACTATATGAGAGAGAGAACAGGGATTAAGAAAGATCCCTCCCCCCTTGCATACGTTACCACCATCCAGCCCCGCAGGCGCTGGGCAGCCCCGGCTGCAGCGAGGGTTTGTGGAGCCTTTCCCATCAAGTGGGAAATCCTACGTGGTGCCTCCACCCGTAGCTGAGGCACCCAAAGTCACTGCAAACGGGTCCAGCCTTATGGACCAAAAATCAGGAAATCAGAATAGCTGGAATCTTTGTTTTGAGCAGGAACATCTGGTTTCATCCTCCTGTTGGATTCCGCCCAAAGCCTGGCCAGGGCTTGGGGGGGAGAACCAAGGGAGTGTCTCACAAGGCCAAACACTTGGGTTCTCAGCCTTGAACAAGGCTAAACAAGGGAGGTTGGAGACATTCTCTCAGCATTTCATCCTCACTGCTGATGATGTTCTGTCCAAGCTGCATCTCTCACTAGCGAGCGTACACACTTCATTAATGATCACACACTAAGCCAGCAGCTGCGGCTCGGGGCCTGTTGTTCAGGCTTCAACACTTCAGCACTTTTTACATCAGCATAGTTGGTTTGTGATAACCCAGCACAATACCTACTAGCACAGGGGTTATCAGTTATAAAATATACTGGATTCATCTATAGGTCAGCTCTGGCTTGGGCCTGTTGTCCAAGCCCTAGAACTTCAACATCGCACCATCCGGGGCTGCTCCACCATCACCACTCTCCTGTGCAATGTCTGTGTCCTCTCCCCTGGCTCACCAAGGCTCTGATGGTCACATATTGCTTTTTTATGTCACCATTCCCCATAACGTACTCATTAATATTCTTTTCTTCATTACACTTTGATTCATATTAGGAAATTACTTAACATCAAGCCACCACACCGCAGCAGTGGCAGGGCCTGGCTTGGGTGAGCGTTGTTCTTCATGTGGTTACTTCAGAGCCCTGTTACTCCTGCACCCCTTGTCCCTTTTGATTTTGGATGGTTTAAGAGGACAGTGTAAGTTCAGGTGCTCGTGGGTGCAAAGGAGCTCGGCAGCGTCAAGCGATCGGTGCCAGCTGCAGATCTGGCCCACAAGATTTTTATTCTCTCTGGAGCTTAGGCTGCACTCCAGCACAGTGAAACAGTGAAGAGGCTTTTAAGCATCCTTGTGTACTTTGATGCCCTTCAGTTTGCTCACCAAGCAAAAAACCTTACTGCTAATGAGAGCCAGGGCTCCTTCTTTCCTCAAATATCACAAAGAGTTCTTAACAATCTCTTAAGCTCCTGAAAACATCCACCCTCAGCCTGGAGACCATTTCCAGCCCTTCTTAGAATCATGGAATCATTTCAGTTGGAAAAGACCTTTAAGATCATCAAGTACAACCATTAACCCAGCACTGCCAAGTCCACCTCTAAACCATGTCTCTAAGTGCCACATCTACACGGATTTTAAATAACTCCAGGGAGGGTGACTCAACCCCTGCCCTGGACAGCTTGTTCCAGTTCTTGACAACCATAGAATCACAGAATCATCTTGACTGGAAAAGCCCTTGAAGCTCCTCCAGTCCAACCATGAACCTCACCCTGACTGTTCCCAACTCCACCAGATCCCTCAGCGCTGGGTCAACCCGACTCTTCAACCCCTCCAGGGATGGGGACTCCCCCCCCTGCCCTGGGCAGCCCATTCTAACACCCAACAACCCCTTCTGCAAAGAAATCCTTCCTAAGAGCCAGTCTAAACCCTTTCAGTGAAGAAATTTTTCCTGATATTCCATCTAAACCTCTTGTCTCACTACAGGGACAAGCATGGAGCCAAGCACCTGTAAGTCTCTCAGTAAATGCCACAAGCTCTACATTTGCATGTGGCCATCTGTTTTATTTATTTGAAGACGCTTGCACTTCCCAGTTTATGAGTTTAAATCCTTTCATTTACACACTCGTTCATCAGAGAAATTAGCTGCTCTCTAACTTTGCTTCAGTATTGCTGATTCCCCTCTCCTTTGCTTCCTTCGCGTTGTCGCTGCATCTTGCTTCTCCCCGTCCATCCCTCGGGCACCGCTTTCCCCACGAGCATTGCCTGCATATTTCCCAGATGAATCTCTCCTGCCTTTGCGCCGATTGAATTTGACACGCGATCCATTTGCAATATGGTGGAGATGTGAAACTCTTCCTTTAATAGCGCTTTGCTAGAGCGATCGTTGCAAGGGGTGAGGGCTTGATGGAGCCAGCGCTGTGCAACGCACACAAAGACAAGAATAAGGAAGCACATCCAGAGCATCGAAGACATCAGGAGCTTTAGCAACATCCCGTAAGATGTAGTGCCTCTATTCTCTTTATTTTTTCATTCCTACAAACCCATAGTTACTCACTAAAAGCTTTCCTTTATCCCAGCTCCGTAAGTCTGATTATATCTTGTTGGCACGAAACACGAGTGGCACCCAGGTCCTACGCAGGGAGGTGTAGCAGCTGGAGAAGAAGTGGTTTTTCTTAACAATCATCCCTATATCACAAAAGTTTTGCCAAGATTGGGACTGGAAATTGCCAGATTGTAGTCAATAAACTGCAAAGGGAAATGAGAACAATTTTAAGGTGCATTTCTTTTAAAGGAATGAAAACATGGCAAATACAGATCTGAAAAGTGTCACTTGGGAGAGCAGTCACATCACATCAGGAAGTGAAGGAGTGACAGGAACAGCTTCAGGTAATTTTAGATTCATGTAGCAGATCAATGAGAGTAAGGAAACCTGGTTTACAACCAGAGGTGATTTGTGTGTAAGTAAAGAAAATGATGATAATAGAAATAGGAGAGAGGTAGAAAAGGAAGGCTGTCATGTAAAATCCCACTCAAAAGTTACTATTTGGGGAAAAAAAGGCAATTCCCCCTCCCCACAGAGCTGGCTTTTTGCAGACCCACCTGTGGAGTCAGCCCAAGGCAGTTTAACAGAGCTGTAGATATGCTCAGAGGTAATAAGGAATATATCTTACTTCGTTCCATGCTTTTATATAGTGTTTCAACCAGCTATTTTCCATTAAAACTCATCATTTAATAGGTGTACAAATCTCTTTTATGAAGTAACTTTGTGTCCTCCCATTACCATTCCCGTTTGACCATTTTTGGTGACTCTGGAGAAGATAAACTCTGCATGGACTTAGTGGTAGTTGGTTTTGGTTAAATTATTAATTAACCCTTCTAATTTTGCTATTTTCAGGTTACTTTTCATACACATTTGATACCGGATAATATTCTGACAAACATTTGGATGGTTGTTAAGAAAACTCATCCTCTTGTGCAGGTAGAGGTTTTGGGGATGCTCGGGGGTGGCGTTGCTGTGGGGAGTGGGGACGGAGGAGATGGAGGTTTGGGAATTACCAAGGATTTCAACAAACATTTTTCCAACGTGTCCATGAACAATTCTGCCCGTAACCCCCGGGCTGTCTGAAAGCAGGCATCATTGCCCCAATTTTTCCTGACATTTCATCACAGAGATGCCAAGGGTGGTACATGTGATTTTACCCAAGATACCTTCACCTCGTTTGTAATTCCAATCAAATATATACATAAATATATACATAAAAATTTGTCCTCTGAAAATGTGTCCCAAAAGATGCAGTCCCCAAGGCACAGCAAGGGGGTGAATCCTCCCGCAGCACAACACCTCTGTGCAGAATTTCCCAGCTCACTTCACATTGGGTGTTCCAGTGCTTCACTTTTCCACCTGCACGTTGAAACAGGCAAAATAAAAATGCATTTTCCTTCTGTGTCCTTGGCAAAAGGCCAGTGACTCCAGCCCTCGAAACTCCCAAAGACCACATCGTAAATCTTGTGGGCTTAATTGATTTGATTTCGTTGGCTGGTAAACTTTTCAATGTTCAGTCTGAATGCATGCTGGGCCAGTATATAAATTTAATAAAAAGATGATTCAGGGTTTTCTAATTCCTAAACAGCTTGCTAGGGAAAAGTCACAAGGTACTTTCAAAGTAATATTCTGAATAGCACCTGGTGAGCAGACCTGTAGTCTCTAAAGGTAAAAAAAAATTACCACTGCAGTAACAGTGCTGGTACTCATCAAAAATGACACTAAATATTTTGTGTATGGCAAAGTGTTGTCGCTGGAAAACCTCACGCAGCCTTGTAACCGCATTGCAGTGAAGTTGCTGGTAAGTCCACAGGAGGGGATGGTACCTCGGTTTTAACACTGCTGGGTGTTACAAGGGAAAAGATCAAAAATTATTTGGAATCTCATGAGTTTCCAAACCATCCAACTGGATTTCACTGAATGGGTTGGCTTGGAAGGGACATTTCAAAGCCATCTAGTCCAACCCCCTTGTCATGAGCAGGGACATCTTCCACTAGACCAGGTTGCTCAGAGCCCCATCCAACCTGGCCTGGAATGTTTCCAGGGATGGGGCATCGACCACCTCTCTGGGAAACCTGTGCCAGTGCCTCACCACCCTCATTGTAAAAAAAATTTCTGATCTAAATCCACCCTCTTTCAGTTTAAAACCGTTACCCCTTGTCTTTTCACAACAGGCAAAAAAGTCTGTCCCCAAATCTCATGTTTGATGATCCCCAGTACCTGCTTTGCAAAAGGAAACTGGGATGGGCCAAAGGCAACTTGTTCCTCGACCTCCTCCCCTGCATGGCCCAGGTGCAAAAGGGTCCAAGGCAAAGGCATCACTTCTTATCCAGCTGTTACTGACACACAAAAACAAAGTAAAACACAAACACCACTTCCAGCTGTTACAGCTGTGCTGTGAGGGTACCTGCACCATCAGTTACTTGAATTAAAATGAACCAAAAAGCAGAGCAAACCATCAGGAGCACCTGTGTTATCTCAAATCAATTTGTCCAATTAACAACTCGGAGAAATGTGTTAAAACCTCCTTGCTATTTTTTCCCAGCCGTTAAGAGTCAAAATTCAGCCAGAAAAAGACTTGCACCAAGGTCACCCTGGACAGAAGTTCTCCCGGCAAAAATCAAGGGCTTGGTTCAGAGCAGAGGAAACAGATGTTATGATGTTTAATCTCTCCTGTAAGATTCATTTGAATTACTAGCCGACCCAATGCCACCACAGCTAATTACCTCACAGACTTCAGTATATTCATCTTCATATCCTAACGAGGTAAGAGTGATTAAGGTCATTGTTGGACGGGGCTCTGAGCAACGTGATCTAGTGGAAGATGTCCCTGCTCAGGGCAGGGTGGGTTGGACTAGATGGCCATTAAAGGTCCTTTCCAACCCCAACTATTCTATAAGTCTATGATCTTTATTTTACTGATGAGAAAATGAGGTACTAGGATGTGTGTCTGAGGTCACACGTGGGAAACAGAAAAAGATTCCATCTGAAATTTGAAGAGTTTTGGGGTGTCAGTCTGCTCTGCCACCTCAGCCATCCTTCCCCAGGGAGCAGTGGCACCCCCAGCCTCCCACCTGGCCCTCACCCCATCACCAGGGGATGCAAAAATAGGAAGATTCTCCTAAATTACAACCATGTGAGTGGGTCAGGCTGAGATGTAGGAAGCTGTAGACGTTTTTCTTCCCCCAATTTAAATAAGGAGGTGTCTGCTGCCACCTTGGGAGACTGCTGGCGTAGGTTGCTCCATGGAGACATCGCTTTCTCACTTGTTTTTGCTTCAGGGTGTTTGTCCCCGTCGCATATAAAACACTCTGGCTGAAACTGTATAGTCATGCTTTGCAAATGAAGGAAAAATATAGCAAAAGCCGTGCACTGTTAAAGGCATAACTATTTATCCTGATGTTATTACTTCAAGTAGAGAGAGAGGGAGGGAAAGATAGGGGGAGGGAGCTGAGAAAATGAACTCACATCTTTATTCCAAAGGAACATGTTCGTGTTTTACATGCGAAAACAAGAATCAGGCCCTGAAGGCACGTAGGTGATAAATGGTGACAGTGGGTATGAAATCCAAGTGTAGGTGGCCAGATGTAGCCCTCTGGGCTTGTGGCTTCTGCCTCTGCCCCAGGGAGGGTGGGTGCTTGTGACTGCCCCAAGGCAAGGAGGATTTGCAGCTCCTGCTGGGGATCTACACTTTTCCATCACCAGTGGATGGGGCGGCCTTCACCTCCCACAGCTCTACCACAGAATTATAGAATCATTTTGGTTGGAAGAGCCCTTGAAGCTCCTCCAGTCCAACCATGAACCTCACCCTGACCGTTCCCAACTCCACCAGATCCCTCAGCGCTGGGGCAACCCGACTCTTCAACCCCTCCAGGGATGGGGACTCCCCCCCTGCCCTGGGCAGCCCATTCCAACGCCCAACAGCCCCTTCTGCAAAGAAATCCTTCCTCAGAGCCAGTCTGACCCTGCCCTGGCGCAGCTTGAGGCCATTCCCTCTTGGCCTGGCGCTGGCTCCTTGGCTCAAGAGACTCCTCCCCCCTCTCTGCACCCTCCTGGCAGGCAGTTGCAGAGGGCCAGGAGGTCTCCCCTCAGCCTCCTCTTCTCCAGACTAAACCCCCCCAGTTCCCTCAGCCGCTCCCCATCAGACCTGGGCTCCAGACCCTGCACCAGCTCCGTTGCCCTTCTCTGGACACGCTCGAGTCATTCAAGGGCCTTTTTGGAGTGAGGGGCCCAAAACTGACCCCACTCATCGAGGGGCGGCCTCACCAGTGCCGAGCCCAGGGGTCAGATCCCTTCCCTGTCCCTGCTGGCCACGCTGGTGCTGATACAAGCCAGGATGCCATTGGCCTTCTTGGCCACCTGGGCACACTGCTGGCTCCTGTTCAGCCAGCTGGCAATCAACACTCCCAGACACAGGGCTGATCCATACCCAGCACCATCAAAGGCATCCCCTGTAAGCACTTGGTTTCTGTAAAAGATGAGATCCTACAAAATTCTAGCTGATTGTCTTTTTTTTTTTTTTTCACCTCAGAGACAAAGAAGTGATTCAAGTGTGGACCATCTGACCGAGTCCCATATTTTAGTTGCCCTTCACACTGTTTCTTATTCACAGATTTGTAGAATATGAAGCATGGTTCTCCCGCAAACGCCAGCTCGGTGCTCACGCCCTCACTTATTCACATACCTTTTCAAACCTAACAAACAGAACTCACGGTGGTATCATCAAGACAAATACTAACTGGCTAAATAAACCCCCTGGAGAGACGTACATATGGCTTAGCGAGATATTGATCTCAATTTCCAAAATATGCGTTAGCAGACTTTACCTTTAGTCGTTCTTGTAACTCTGCCAATTAGAGAGGGGAAGGAGGAGCAGATTTTGTCAGCGCTTAGCAGGGTTTTCGTTTCAAGTGACAGAAGCGTGCCTATTCCTCTGACAAAATTGCAATTAAAAAAACAAAAGCAAAAACCTACATTATTGTTTCCGGCACCAACAGATGTCCTTCAAGTGTTCATCTAAACAAATATTGCCAGGGTTATTGCAAAATGTTATGAACTCATATAAGGCAGTGGAAATGTTATGCTCGGTACATTCATCTGTGCTCACAATTAAGAAACACGGAGAAATATGGTCAATAAACCTTCTCCGTGTATAAACAATTAAAAAACGAAGACTTGATTGGGATGAACCTAAAACAAGAAATAAAAAAAATCTTCTCTTATCTATGCAGTGATCTCTTTCTATGCATAATAAACTGATGTTTACGCAGGATAGATAAAACCTTTTGCATAACATTTGACTTTGGTTTGTAGTGGAGGACTACGGAGCAATCCCCAGTGCCAGGCTGGGTGCAAAGCTGAGCCCTTCTCCCAGACCCAGCTCACCACCTGCCAGGAGACATGAGACAAGGTGGTTCTGGTGCCAGGATGTGGCAGGAATAGAGCTGGACGGCCTTTTTACAGCAAAATTCATCTTGTCTAAGGACTCTTGTTCATCAAAACCAAAATTAGTCATCGCAAAGAGGCGTTTTCAGCAAGTTCCTGGTTAAAAAAAAAGCTTTGAAATGGTGAAAAAACTTATAATATCCTTAAAAACAAGTACTGCTTTTCAATTTAAGCTGATTATGTTGCTTTAAAAATGTTTTTCAAACGGTCTGAAGGGAGACAGCCCAAATAACACAGACAAATGTCGTCTTTGGTTTAAATCGCCAGTTCACACAAAACCCAATTTCTTTCTGTACTTACCTTGGAAAACATTCAAACCTTGAACATTTGGAGGAAGGGAAAGATTGTTCTTTAATTCTACTGCTACACTTATAACACTTTTCCTCTCAAACTCATTCCCCACCTCAAAGCCCACCCAAGGTAACAGCCTCGCACAGATGTAGCATCTCCTGGTGTAGGCAGCTCTTAAGCCTCACAAATTAAAAGCTAATTTTTGGCCGGGGTAGGGGAGCTACGCTGGCTGTAAATGCTGTATCCACGGATTCTGCTGCGGCTTTCAATCCCACAGAAACCTCTCTAGTCCCCGTCTCCAACAGTTAAATTTTTAATGTTTTATTCTCATGCCAGTTTTGGCAGGTAAACCAGTACTGATGCTTCACCTTGCACATGGGAACTGGGACGCAGAGGCCACTTCTATCCTAGAAAATTAAGATATTTAGTTAAAATCATTAATTACCTTTCTCCAGTGCAAGAATCTGAAATAAACCCCAGATACAACATTACCAGATCATTTTCCTTTCCTCTTCTGCACAATGCCCTCCCCGCAAAGTGATGGTTCTCTCAAGCTGGCACTAACCAACCTGCACTAATCAGCTTCGTTAGCTTCAACCTAGTTTACACATTTGCCTGAAGTGGCTGCGTTTTCTTCATCACTCCATAACCTCGCACAGTTTTCTGGAGAAAAAAAGTCACGATACTCAGCCAAGCATCACCTGGGCTTCGCCTTGATGTGGGGTCAGGGTGTGCTTGAAACCTTCAGGTCCCTCCAGAAGGATGTTGGAAGAGATGCCACCAAAACCAGGCCCTTCTCCTGGGTGGTGGCAGCACATGCTGCCCTCTTTGGAAAAAGAAAAAAACAAAAAAACCCAAAACCACACCAAACTTTTAAATAGTTTTGCAAGCTTGAAGGGTCTTTGGTGACATTTAGCATCCTTTGAAAATCTCTTGCATGGGGAGAGGAGTAAAGGGATTAAGGAAGAAAATGTCACCATCTGAGCTTGTCTTGGGCCTCGGTGCAAGGAGGCAGTCGAGGCGCTGCTGAATATTTAGCGACTCTTTCCAGCGTGCTGGGCTGAATACATCATCAAGACATTAAATTCAGCACCGTCACTGGGCAGCCACGGCAAGGCAGAAGGCTCAAAAAAGCCTTTCATGGATTTAGAGCTTTAAAACACGATGTCTGGGAAAAACTGTAGATTAACTTGAATCTGAATGAGGACACGCTCACTTAAACCTCTCAGGGAAACTTAATCAAGGGAGTTTAAACCTTTAGTGAAATTCCTGGTCCCAAGGCTTCGCCCTCCCAGGAAATGCACGTTCATTTTATTTGTTGTTTATTCAAATGATAGAAATTAGAGCTAAACCCATCTTACCTTGAACAGAAGCAAAAATATATACAGAAGTTCGAGGAGAAATATAATCTTCTAAAGAGGAATTTAAGAAGGGGAGGGTGGGGGGAAGCAGATATAAAAATCCAGTGAATGTGGAGTTTTTCAGTTCACAGAATATTTTGAGTTGAACGTGTTCCCCACAGTGTATATTTATCCCGTACAAACAACCTGGTGGTTTTAGGTAAACACAACTAAACCTGAGGATGACATACACTGATTTACTTCTCCAGGGTCAATGCTGATGGGGAGTCTCTACCCACCTACAGAATTATCCTGACGCCCACCAAAAATTAGGAATAAAAGCATCTTCCAAAGGGGAATGTAGACCCTTTGCTACACCCATTCAACCACACGAATTACCTGCATCCTCGGGGTGATGAGGGCACTCCAAGGTGCCTATCGTTCATTATTATTGTTATGAATGATCTCTGTCGTAATACTAAAATAATTATCGGTATTATTAATAATCTTAATAATAATAGAGCCTTGCTCATGCTGTTCATTAACTGTTATTAATTATTAACAGTCGCCAAGTGCCAGGTTTGCTCAGCTCCCATTTTCTCTACAGCCCATAGCAAAACCAAAATTGTCATGATTTATATAGGTGAATTTAGCAGCTTTTTCAGACTCGATTTGACTGCGATATAAATCAACACCCAAGCTTTCTGTTCAGGAATGAATTACTTGTTAACAGAATAAATATGCATTAGCAGAGCAGACGTGGATAAGTTGTTTGTCGCGTTGCTCACAGGGTATGATTCATATTGCTGTGCATGGGTTGGGCTGGCTGCATTTTTCCTCCCCGCGTGCTGGTCGCAGCAAGTAGAAGGGGTTGGAGCTTGTTGCAGCTCCCACGGCCCATGTGACCTGAGCTGAGCCTGCACAGATCATATTCACCTCCTGAATTTCTTGGGGGACTTCAGGGGAGTGGGAGTGAAGCTGGTGGCAAGGGACAGGGATGGCATGCAGGACGTGAGGACAGAGCAGAACCAGCTCTCACCATCTGCAAACCCCCTTTTTCTTCATACTGGGAGATGACAAACGAGATGATAGGTGGATCATGCAGATCCACCTCCAAGCTGATGTCTGCAACAGCCAAAATTGCAGTACAGGACATTTCTAATTCTTCTTACTTCATTATATTATTACAAAATTATACAGAGATGGGTTTAGCTGCTGCTTTTTCATTTCTATCCCTCTAAATTTTAAAAACACTTTTTTTCTTCTTCAGGCTACTGGAGATGGGCAGGCTAGAAGCAGCCATGGAGACACAGATGGTCAAAGGTCTGCCAGTGCCTCTCTGGACAAGCTATGGGCACAGCCAGGCTCCCACACCTCCCAGAGCAGCTTTATCTTCTCAGCTGGGTGGCCCAAGACACTTCTGGGATGACAAACCTGCTATAAAGTCAAAAAGGTCTCAGAGGAGGCGCAGCCATTGTGGATGGGAACATTTCTGAACAGAATTGGTCCAAAGCTGCCATTTTCCTCCAAGGAAAAACTCTGCCTTTATGACTGGCTTTTGCTTCCTTCAAGCTTTTTTTGCTTTTGCTTCTCTTTTGCTTTCTTCAAGCATCGGGGAATCCTCCCATCTCCATGAAAAATGTGCCCGAGATTTTCTTTCAAATCCCAGCGCGTCGGCCGCTGCACCTGGAAAGCGATAACAGATATTTGACGCCCAACGTGCCGAAAGCAGAGACAGCATTTCAGCAGATGACACACTAACAGGAACCCCGGTGTGAATCAGCAAGAACACATGTTTTCAATGATAACAGCTTAAATGAGTCTTTAATCTTTCACACACACAAGGGAAAAAAAAAAACAACAACCAACACACCAACAAAAAACCACCACAAAACAGGAAAAACCACCTCAACCCTATTCTTGCCAAGGAACAGCATTGGAAGTGCCAGCCTAAAATAACAATCCAGAGAAATCCAATGCATATTTTAAAATGTAATAATGAATTGAGTTTTCTCATTTAATCTTCTCCAAATAATGGGGAAAACTGTACATGGCAACTATGAAATGAATTATTGACTATTCACTTTCTATAAAATGGTAATTTCTTCTATTTGCCACAAAAGATCTAGGGACCGTGTCCCCATCCAGGGATGTCTGTTAAATTATAGGAAAAGTCTATACCTGACCATTTTTATAAAATAAACAGCTATTATCTGGTTTAGGGATTAAAGAGGAAACTGCAGCTGCACAAAAACAAGGTCTCAATGAAGCTCACCGTGAACATGCTGCTTGTGAGAGGTTTTACTTGAGCACAGCATAAAACCAAAGATAACAATTAATAGCACCAACCATCTTTCCCAAAGACACTGAATGATCAATGTCAAGAGCAAGTCTGGATAAATAGAGCTTTTTCTAAACAGGTACTGCCCAAAAGTCCCCGATTTCGTGGATACTCGTATATGGACGGGAGTTGGCGGTTTTGTGGTGAGCATTTGCTGGCATCTCAGGTGGCTTCCCATCACCCAAGACACCCCTAGGTGTTGGCAGAGATGGGACTTAGAGGGGATGTCCCTGGGGTGGAAACTGGCAGCTAAGGAGGATATTCCAGTGTATCTAAACTAGGACTAAACACCTGTATTTAGACAGTTGAGTCAGATTTGAAGAGCCTTTAATTTTAGGCAAAGTGTCCTAGGGATGAAGCAGCAGCATGACACAGATATTATGACCTGGAGGATGTGCAGAAGCCAAAGAGCAAAGCACAAAGCGTTGAGCAGGTCAGCATCTGTCTCCACCCTCCTTTCTCCATAAGGGCTGTGAGAGAAATCAGTGAATCCCCATGGATTCCTCTAAAACAGCCCAACATCTCCACAGCTTTTCAAGAAAGTTGGGTTTACCCAACCTGTGCGCGATGCATTCTGCATTCAGTGTTTCAAACCCCAGAGAAGAGACACGTTAATTAATTTGCAGCTCAGGAATAATTCAAAGCAATTATTTAATTTGAGCTGGTTAAAATATTCAGATCAAACAAGGAGGGGGAGAACAGGAGAAAGAAGGATGGAAGCATCTGATACAGAGCAGCCACTGCGCCGGGGTGAGGCACCTCCAACAGAAAGGGCTTCCCCTCTCAAAAAAAACCCCAAAAAACTTTGCAAAAAAGTGAGAAGCCCAGGGACTTTACCTTTTTATTTTTGGTGGGGTGCAGGCTGCCGGAGATTTGCCAGAGCAGCTTCTGCTGGATGCCTTCACCTTTTCCTCCCCGTTGTAACGACTGTTCATTGGCGTCTGCTTTTTTTTTTTTGAGGCTTTTGGCACAGGGAGAAAAAGGGGTCAGCAAGTTAACAAATTAGACATGTTCCACCTGGACAAGCCATCAAAAAGCTAATTTTACTTGGCCACCTTGTAACCTACCCTCTATAACTTCATATGTACCTAAGTGATGGAAAGCACCACTCAGATTCATAAAATATTTTACTGAGAGTAAAACAGATCTAATAGACCTATTTCTCATTAAAAAGGTCAACACAGTGAACATCTGATGCTGTATAACTGTCCGATTCAATTTAGCAGGTCAAGCTTCACTAATCCAATGCCCTGATTGGTCAGAATTCATTTCTGCTAGGGCAAAAAAAAAAAGGCAAAAAAAAAAAGCAATTTTCCAACAAACTATTGGGATTATGTAACCTGGTCCTATATTTTTACAAGGCATCACCAGCACGTTGATCAAACCAAATCTTCCCATTGTACAAGACCAAGTAGAAGTTTCACATTTGGAATTAACACCCAGAATCAATAAAGAAGGAGATTTAAATCCCATCAGGAAGCAGAATATCTATTTACCTCAGCCAGGAGCAGAGGCAGCAAAAGCTTTGAGCAGCAGCTGATCCAAGTGTCGGGATTTGAAGCAGCGGATGATGTTTTGAAACACGTTGTCAGGTGTTACAGCAGCGTCTCCCATCCAGCACAAGGAATTTTAAGCGCTCTTGGGTTTTTTCCTGATCTAAAACATGGGAGCATTTGGTGGTTTGTGGGAGTTGCTTTTACTTCATGGTTTCTGGAGCTTTTTTTGATGGGTTTGGATCGTTTTTCATTTAGTCTTCAGCAAGGAGCTGACAACATATGCTCATGTGTTTCCCATTACAAGGAACTGGAATTCCTTGTCGTGGTGTAATCTCTCACCATTACAAGGCAGCTCTGCTGTTGGAGGAGGATCGGGATATTCCCTTTCTTAAAAAGCCTGGAGTGAGGAAAGGAGGTGACCTTCAGGGAACTCCACAAGCCAGGATGTCCCCAGGGCTCCGGACAGGGGAAGACCCCAAGAGCAGGCGATACTTTGGGCTCTTCTCTACATTTATGGCACAAATGCTCATTTTCAGCAAGGATAAAACCACTTAGCATAGAAACTCCATCAACGCAGCTTGGACCAATCCAGAATTTACAACATAATAATTATTCCAACACAGCAAATTTTTTTTGGGGAAAAAAAAAAAGCCAATTGCTGCTGTAGCGTATTGTAGTAAAACTTCATCAGCTGGTTATCCGTGCCCAGGGATCTGAGCACAGCACAAACTGCTCTCAGTCAATTAAAAGCACTTGCAAACTTTCCTGGGAGACTGCACAGGGTGAAAGAGTTGCCAAGAGGGAAAGGGGGAGCAAGACATTTTTAAACAGCAGTAGAGAATATGTCGATAGGTATCGCATCAGATTAGAAAGACTCTAAAGCAGTCAAAGGTGCATATCTGGAGAGTTTAGATGTAACTGTGTTATCCCCAAGCAAGGTCTGACCAAATTCCTGCTGGGGAAACTGAGGCAGGTTTAAATTAAAGGCTCGAAAATGAACCAGAATTCTTTGCCTCAAAATAAACTTCAATTCTCTGCTCCATCAACACTAGAGCAAAAAAGTTGTATATTTACAAATCACTGATCAGATCTGCTGCATGCAGTTCAGTATCAAAACTTGTCTTCTAATGCCCACATTGCCCTGAAGAGCAGCTTACACCTTCTGGGACATACCCATAGGGTAGTTTAAGGCCAGTTCACAACCTGCAGGTACCTCCGCACCACAGCTCTTCTCCACTGAAGGTACATGACCTGCTACATTATTCCTAATGAGCAGGAACAAATTTTCCCAATTTTTTTTGCACTGCCCTCCAAACCAACATCCCTTATTGGGATATTTATCTACGGAGGCCACAAAGGAGAAATCACCATTTATAACCAATGCATCACACCTTGAACACCAGACTGGGAAGACCATGACCACCACCCTGCCTCACTAAGGTTTTCGTAACAAACTGGAATAAAACTATGGCAGAGCTAGATGATGGTGTGGCTCAGAAAAGCACCAGTACAAATGTATCACTCCTGCAGTCATGCTAAGAGCAATGAAGACACAGAATCATCTCGGTTGGAAAAGCCCTTGAAGCTCCTCCAGTCCAACCATGAACCTCACCCTGACTGTTCCCAACTCCACCAGATCCCTCAGCGCTGGGTCAACCCAACTCTTCAACCCCTCCAGGGATGGGGACTCCCCCCCTGCCCTGGACAGCCCATTCCAACGCCCAACAGCCCCTTC
>ML997693.1:1410277-1421484 GCA_010365825.1 Otus sunia | reverse complement strand
TAAAACTTGTTTGGGAGTGACCAACAGCCCATCAGCATGACATATTGCAGGGACAAGCCATTATCTACCTCCTTCCAAGCCTCAAGCCACGGCAAACTACACAGGGGCTATCAGCAAGCAAACAAACAAACAAACAGGGCTTTGCTTTTTCAACCACGGAGAGCAATGGGGCTGCTTTCCAATTCACTGCTTTTCCCACCCAGGGCTCTCTTTTTAAGGTGCAAACTCTACTACTATATGAGGTCATCCCAAGAGTTCGGAGTGCTGGGCAGGAGCAGGGATCATAGCCAGGCTGAAATGTTTCTATGCTGAAAGATTTAGGTTTTCTTTTAAAAAATAGCAATGAAAGTCAGTGTTGTGTTCACATGTGCATAGGGGGATGGAGGTAGGACCCCAACCAGAGAGCACTCAGCTCCATGAAGCCCCAAATACTGATTTTTCTCTAACACAGGACATCTAATAGTGCTGATAAAAGCAGCTGTTGGCACCCTGTTCCCCACTGGCCCCGACCTCTCAGTTCTATGCTGGGATCTAACTCACCACACAAAAAAACCCAAAAACCTGCATTTTACCAACCCCAGCAAAGTGCTTCACTGTTTTTGGTGAGGCTGGCAAGGATATCGAGGTGGCTAGAAAACCCTCCGTAAATTCAAATTATTATTATGTATTAGTATTATTACTGGAATTATTTATTAGATATTATTATGTATTATTAGTGTTATTTACGTTTTTCTTTCTCATTTCCCTTGCAAACTCACTGTGGCTCAGCCAGCGTGCATCCCAGCCAGAGCACTTCATCTTTAATATCTTCAAACTGGTGATGTGCACCATGACTTTGGTATTTGACCCCTGCAGCCCCTCACCCAGCAGGTACCTCCCAGAGGCTTTCATGTCTGTTGGCAGCTTTTTCTCAAAAAAGGATGGATTTTCTCCTTCCAGCACATCACAAGCCACTGGCTCGGAGGCCAGTAGGCAATCCCAAGCCCCAGGCATTTTGGCAAACCTCTATTTCTAGGTCAGGTTTCTGTTTTTCACCCAGGCAGAACAGATCAGGAGAAAGAAATATTCCTAACACTGTCCAAACTGCAGCCATACACTAAATAAGCAGAGCAAAGGATTTCAAACCCTCTTCCCAATCACTGTTTGACTGGTGAGTTTTTCAGGCTAAATATAAATTTTTTACAGTTCTTCCATGGCTGCACGGGGTTCACTGCTGCAAGTTAAAGTATATAGGTATATATTTATATAGGTATATGCACACACATCCCTAAATATTGATGTGCACAGCCCAGCTGTGGGCAAGGGCTTTGAGGAAAGGGACCTCTGGCAGCACCAAACCGCAACAGGTCATCGTGCCCACGGCCTCGCTGGGACAGCAGTGTGAGGGAGCAGCCTCCTGCCACCCTTTCACCACAAAAGATGTTGGTCTTCCATGTTAAGCTGGGGTTTAATATAATTATTTCCTAGTATGCATTGCAGAATAACATTTCTGAAATGTCAACATGGAAACGAAACGGTTCAGTTTTATCCAAGACAACTTAATCTAAGGAGTAGCTGGAGACCTGTGAGTCAGAGAGGGACTGGGGGGGTTGACTGCCAGCCGGCTGAACAGGAGCCAGCAGTGTGCCCAGGTGGCCAAGAAGGCCAATGGCATCCTGGCTTGTATCAGCACCAGCGTGGCCAGCAGGGACAGGGAAGGGATCTCAAGGGAATGGCCTCAAGCTGCGCCAGGGCAGGGTCAGACTGGCTCTGAGGAAGGATTTCTTTGCAGAAGGGGCTGTTGGGCGTTGGAATGGGCTGCCCAGGGCAGGGGGGGAGTCCCCATCCCTGGAGGGGTTGAAGAGTTGGGTTAACCCAGCGCTGAGGGATCTGGTGGAGTTGGAAACAGTCAGGGTGAGGTTCATGGTTGGACTGGAGGAGCTTCAAGGGCTTTTTCAACCAAGATGATTCCATGATTCTGTCAGTGAACCAAAATATCCCTTTTAGGGGGAATTTTCTGAGTTTTTTTTCCTCACATGGCACAAAGCTGGTTTCCCAGCCCCAGGTGGACTGGGGAACCCTGACATGGGAAGGAGGCCTCCCTGTTATCTTCCAGCTCTTTACCTGAACCTAGTAATTTAACCATCAAACTCACCTTTCCACTCACTTCCTCATTAGGCATTTAAAATATAAATAAGGAAATTACAGAAATTATAGGCTATGGACACCCTTAAGTGCCTGCAATATAGCACCTATATGTATGCATGCACATATGCACAGGAGCATACACAGCCCCGCAGTGCAGCGTATGCTCACAAGTACATACTGTCCTTTGCCAACATTTGGGGGTTCACCACCCCCTCAGCTGGTTGGGTGGGAGCACCAGGTCCTGGCTCCTGGGCACTCAAAATGTAGCCCTCTGCCAGGCTGTGGATCTTCTATCTCTCCTACTCCCACACCAGGTCTCCATGGCAGGACTGTCCTTTCCCTATTTTGCTGTAAAATGGTGGTGTTAGAGCCCTCTCAGACCTCCCAAGGCTCATAAAAGCTCCTGGGCGAGGTGCTGCTGTGTGTAAGGTGTCAATGAGACAAGAATTTGAAGGGGTTTTGACAGCAGGACCATCCAGTCCCGTCCCCCAGTTTCAGGTGGTGGGACACAGGCTGATCTGTGCTGTCCCTTCGGCACTTGTAGAACTTAAATCAGCAACGTGGCTGGACGCTGAGTAAACAGGCTCACAACGAAGCAGCCAAGTTTCCCATTCAGAGAACAAAGATGATACGTCCTTGCCCATGGCCTGGGTGAGAGAAACCTCATCCGAGCAAATCTGTGTGGTTACTGCCATCCTGCAAGAAACTTCGATCCCAGCCGGAGAGGGATTCCCAAGCGGTGATGGGGACTGAGCCCATCCTGCCAGAGGAGTCACAGGGACCCCAGTGCATTGCTGGTCTATCTATGCCAGCAAGCAGGGACCAGCAGCCTCACACCAACATGAAGACATTCATGTTCTCATCAGCATCCTAATGCTTCCCGATAAATCCACGTCTTTAACCCAGCAGTAATGAAAACCAAGGTAATAAACACTAAAAGGAACCTGGGAATTTTATGGTGATGAGCACCCAAAGAGGAACTGAGATTGCTCCTGCAAACTATCACATCAGTGATACACTGGTACAGTAGTTACCATTTTTTTCTGGCACCCCAAAGCCATCTCATTACGTTGCTGAGCTCTCAGTGAACAACAGACCAAGTTAATAACATCAAGACCAGCAACAGCTGAGACAGAGGGATGCAGGGACTGCAAGGATGCAATATTTACATCGACAGATGAGAAACAAGAGTTCAGCTCCAAATCCCTCTGTCACAACAGCAGTGATGCCCACAGCATGAACTGGGACCACTCACTGGTCCATGCCACCACCGGGAACCCAACACCCCCAGCAGTGTCCAGCCTTCACCAGAAACACAGAATATTTTTATTAGTGCCGTCGTTGCTGCAGTCACTGCATTGCACCCACACTCCCCAGCCCTCCTTCTCAGCACAAGCTGAGCAAAAGCTATTATCTTGCTAACAATCAATAAATGGATCAAGGGTTATAGCTAGAGGAGGGAAAACCAACACAACCTTTATAGCAGGATTTTGTAAAAAGCAGAATTCCAGGTTGCAACCACCAGGATTGCTGAGTGGGATGCATTCAGGTTCCCAACTTCCAAAAATATTTAAGCAGTGCCTTTTGCTGAGTCCATGAACGCTACTGGAAGGAACTTCTTGTCTTTCCCATCCTGGTCCCACCTCTGAAAAGCACAGCTGGTTTCCAAGGAGTCCCCCTCAGCAGAGACATTCACCCCACAAACATGCAATGTCTGCAGATGGTTCCGCAAGCCCCCAGGCAGCAGCAAAGCTGGTCTGGGATCAGTGACAACAAAAAAACACACATGTCCACAGAGGGACCAAACAAAGAAGGGCCAGTTTCCAGAGCCTGGCAGAGAAACAGCTTCCTTTGTGGTGATGGTCCAACTAAGAAGTCCAACTTCATGCAAATTGCACAACGCAGACACAGCAAGGAAATAAAAGGATATTCCATGTATCCTTACCCATCTATTATTTACGTAGTACTCACAATCTGCTAGGTAATTGATAATCAGCTCCAGAAAACCCAGCAAACCTGTATCCTCACCCCAAGCAGCTTAACTGTGAGCTTTGCAACAACCACTTCACTGCAGATAGGGAGATCCTGATGTGCCTTTTCTTCTAATTTGCATTGAAAACAAAACCAAAAGTTAAAACTTCCCTTGAAATACAGTTCCAGAGAGAGAAAAAGCACTGTACGAAAGGGTATTTTTTCTTTCTGAACTTTCCAGAGCTGTGTCTGGGATGCAGAGGCCAAGGATTGTGGCTGCTGCTCCATGATCATTAATATCAGATGCCCTGGCAAGCGGCTCACAGCAAACAGCAGAAAGCTGGGGCTAGCTTGAAGCATTTTGTGCTAGCTGGAGAAAAGAGAAGAAATTAAACCTGATCCAGGATAAGAACGAGAGAAAAACGCTACTTGAGCTAGTACAATGCTTTCTGGTACAAAACCAGTCCCACAAAAACAGTTTCCACCAACAAACTGAGTTTGTGGTATATCAAGGTGGCACCAGCAAGAACCTCCTTGTGGGAAAGTCTTTGAGGAAAGGCTCAGTGCAGACAAATCCCCATCTTCACAAGAAATTTTCTCATCTTCTCTGCTTAAAACACAGGGTCATGTAACAGGGAGTCTTCAGTGCTGCAAAACACTTTTGACATTTTGACAGCTCCACCCTTCAAGGACTGGTGCCTATTTTTGCTCTCCCTCAGTTTATGGTCTCAGATGTTTGCCTTAAAGAACCTCCTGAAGGGCTTCAAGGGGTCAAGACAGAATTGCAGACGCTTGCCTGTGATGAACACCAAATGATGTTACACAGCTGACTGTGGGCTGGCTCTGCCCGGCCTTGGCAATGATCACAGAATCATTCAGGTTGGAGAAGACCCTTGGGATCATCAAGTCCAACCCTCAGCCTGACCCTGCAAAGTTCTCCCCTACCCCACATCCCCCCACAGCTCATCCAAACGGCCCTTAAACACACCCAGGGGTGGGGACTCCACCCCTCCCTGGGCAGCCTGTTCCACTCTCTGACCACTCTTGCTGGGAAACATTTTTTCCTCATGTCCAGCCTGAACCTCCCCTGTTGCAGTTTAAAGCCGTTCCCTCTTGTTCTGTCACTGATCACCTGGGAGCAGAGACCAGCACCAACCTCTCTACAACGTCCTTTCAGGGAGCTGCAGAGAGTGATGAGTCTCCCCTCAGCCTTCTCCTCCTCACACTGAACAGCCCCAGCTCCTTCCATGGCTCCTCACAGGATTTATTCTCCAGGCCCTTCCCCAGCCTCGTTGCCCTCCTCTGCCCTCGCTCCAGCCCCTCGAGATCTCTCTCGGATTGAGGTGCCCAAATCTGGACACAACACTCCAGGTGTGGCCTCACCAGTGCAGAGCACAGGGGGACTGTCACCTCCCTGCTTCTGCTGGTCACGCTATTTCTAACCCAAGCCAGGATGCCGTTAGCATCACTGGTGGCCAAGAAAGCCAACACTGACATCAGGCACCTTATCTGCCCCAAAGAAATCCATCTGCATCATACCCAGCGAGCTTCTTCCACCACATCTCCTTTGCTCTCAGCCCACCGAGGGCTCTGCCACCCTCCCTGCAGAAATATCCCACCCCAAACAAAGCTGGAACAATGATTTTGCTAAAAACACCAAAAAGATACATGAATGACAAGGGGTTTTCACCCAAAACTTGTCTAGGATTGATCCTTCTGAGATGGAATTAAATTAAATTATTCGGATGAAGCCCAAATTACAAGTATTAATAAATACACAAAATAAAAACTTCTGCTGATGATTTTTTTTACACTGCTTTTTCACCTTTTTGAAATAACTAAGCTCACACTTCTCCACAATGAGAATCACTTTGAATCTGTGAGTGGAGCCTTTTGCGACAGGACATTTCTCTTCCCAAAATGCTTTAGTAATTGGAAAATTCAACAAATCTTACCCGCAACACATAAGCTCCAGCATTTTCTATTACAACAGCGTTAGTTGAAAAATGTATCGACCTGCTTGGGATAAATCCTGCTGCAGTACAAGGTTCTTCAGCAAGATGGGAGGTGCAGTCCCCACCAGCCACGATCATTAAGGAGGGAGCCATTGCTAAATTAAATATCGGTGATGCACCGATTTATGCCAATTTAAGGGATGAATGCAGATCAAGGCAATTATATGGTTTATCCAAATTCACTGAGTTTGCTGCTAAAACCAGACAGACCTCGAAGCTCAACCCTGCTTCTGATCATTTGACATCTCCCTGCTACCAGGCAGTGATGTCTACAGAGTTTTTGCCTTTAACCATTTAGGTTTCCATTTCACACTCTTATTTCAGCACATCAAAGCTGATGGACGGTCTTTAACAACAACCCAAAAGCAAAAATGCAAAGGCATCTTGAACAGCAGCAGCTAGAACACCAACCAGGAGTTCTCCACGCTTGATACAAGACGTTGCACTCGCACTTACTAAAGGTTTAGAAGGAGCTTCAAAGTTAAACACCATTTTCAGCCAAGCTGAGGTGAAGCCAAATGTGATTAATCCCACTTTATTGGGGCCTCTGGAAGAAAATTACTTTGCTATTGACTATAGATTTTGATACAGAAGCAAACTCAAGGTTTGGGTGTGTTTTTTTTTTTTTAGAAGAAAAAAACAACCAGTTGTGTTGCATCTTAAGCTCAAATAGCCATCAGGAGCAACAATTAAAATTCCTGCAGCCAGAGTCAAGCTCCACTCGCAGCCCAGGGTTCTTAGCCCACAGGGGTATTGATTGCGAGAATCAATTTTGCATATAAATTAAAAGGCTTAATCATTAAAGCATATAAGATTTAGTTATAAGGGCAGAACTACTGTGTCATGTAAAGAGACTGCGACAGGCTGAGGTTTGGGAATAGGCTGAGATTTAAGGTGGGGGAGAGCTTCACAACGCCCGCTGGCTCTCAGTAAGGCTCAGGAGACCAATTCCAATAAATGCCTTGATAAAACAAGCCAGGACCTCTGTGGCAAAGCAGTGGCATCTTAAAGGACTTAGAAAATATGGAGTATTTAAAGCCTGACCTCTCCAAGTACAGGTTTCAGTGGTCACAGCCACAATTTAAAAATGTATGTTAACACTCTAGGCTTAACTCTTAGACATCTGGAAGGTTTTTCTGTAATGAATGTGGCATCAAGCTGCCTTCTGTAAACAGGGATCTTCACGGTGCTTCCCACCTCCCCCTCCCAGTCTCCTTTCATGATGCTCCAGCAGTGAGAATCCCCATTAGCTCCTACAGGTCTCCTCCTCTTCCTTATGGAAGGTCTTCACTCCCAGGCCCTCCCTCCAAGAAGCCTTCAAACCTCTCACTAAAGAACAAAAGCAAAATATAGAGGAGAACAGGAAAGGGAGAGGTGCCAGGCACTACTTCATCCTGATAATTTTTGCACACTTCATTACTATCTGCATCCTGTCCAGCAGCCACTGTTGGCACGTCTGAGAGCTGCATCCTCACCCTGACCAGCCTGGAAGGTTTAGAGGTTTAATACATTTCTTGGAGGATGGGTAAGCTACAGCTGGGCATACAACAGTGTCTCAGGTCATTGGGAGGCTCCAGGGTCACATTTGTTCCCCTTGGAGAACTAGGAATTAGGAGGTTTTGGCCAGAAATAAGGGTGGTCTAGCTTTTTCTGACCACGCTGTTGCAGCAGATAACAAAAAATTCAAACCCTTCAGAGAAATGTTTGTGGCAACGAGGATGTTTCTGAGGTCCACTTGTGACAGCCCAGGGCCGGCACCCCAGAGGATCCAGCAGCGTGGTGGCAGCTGAGAAAAGCCACAAAGCTCTCCACAGCCTCTGCACAAGCACTAATTGCCAAGCATGGGAGATATCTGCAGCAAAGCAGCACTGCTGTCAGCACGGCTGGATGAGTTAGAGAATTAAAATACAATGGTCACAGCTTCGATATTTTTAAATAAAACCTCTCCAGCAGACAGCGTAATGAAGAGAGCTACCTTATTAAAAATTAAATAGAAACAGCAAATTATCTCTGAGCCATTTTACAAACATGCATTAAACACTCCGACAAATAGTATATTAATAAAATCCACCAGCAGTCTGCAAAGTGAAAATAGTGTTAACAACAAAAGTAAATAAGACTTTTTCCCTTTTATGTAGAACAAAAAAACTGATTAAATGATGGGCAAATGAGTTAAAAGCAGAGATGAGAAGCAAGACTTCAGATTATTAGATCTATAGGGCAGACATAGGCTTGGTTATTTTGGCCAGGAGGGAAAGGAGTGGTTGTGGCAAAAGCGGTGGTGGAGCCCTGGAGTTGCCATTCAGGGGACCCTGGGCAGGCTGGAGAAATGGGTCAGGAGGAACCTCGAGATGTTCAACAAGAGGAAACACCAGGTCCTACCCCTGGGGAGGAACAGCCCCATGCACCAGTGCGTGGTGGGGCTAAACAAGGTGGAGAAAGACCTAGGGTGCTGGTGGACAAGCTGAACACAAGCATCTGGGCTCCCCAGTATGAGAGGCAAGGACATACCGGGCACATGCTGGAGGTAGTTGATCACCCAGAGGGGTTATGGAGTCTCCATCCTTGAAGATATTAAAAAATCCAACTGGACACAATGCTGGGCAACTGGTTGTAGCTGATCCTGCTTGAACAGAGGTGAGACCAGACAACCCCCAGAGGTGCCTCCAAGCTCAGCCATTCTGCAATTCCCTTAGGCTGTCCTCAGAGGTCAGCTTTGGCTTCAGCAGAAAGGATGGAGAGCTGTCACTTCACTTGATGAACCATTTGAGGCTTTCCAGATTAAATTGTGAGATACACTGGGATGAAGAAAAAAATAAAAATTTTACAGGACCCTGCACAAGGCTGGAAAAAGCCATATTTTTATTACTATGATCAGGCTGTCAGAAAATAGATCGTTTTGGCCATGTCTATAATTATATCATTAAGGAGAACCAGATATGATGGATGACTGTGGAAGGGCTGGGAAAGCCTGGGAGTTACCTATTTACCCAGATCAGGGAATTACCCCCAGATCTCTAGATAAAAAGAAGTTACACAGAGACTGCATTCATATAATCCAACTCAGGCTGTTAACTGGCACTATCTTCTCATACCACAGAGAAAATAAACTCTAAATCTAGTTTCCAGTGGTGCTACAGTGACAATCCCTTCCCCATTTCCCGACACAGACTCCTGCAGTATGGTAAGTGACAATTTCCGAGGCGGATATTAAAGCAGCCTCTCTCAGAAGCTCGCCAGCAGAAGCCGAGGAAGATTTCTTGTGCCAAATCATTTTTCCTAACAGAAGGTAATTATTAGCTAAATCTTGCCCAAACGCTGTAGTGGCAAGAAGGTCTCTGACAGAGGGAGGCTTAAAAAAGAATTAACTGGTTGAGGGAAAGGCAACAGTGATCTTCAGGGGCTGCAGAAAGGGCTGGAGCCAACGGGAACCAGCAGAGATATTCCATAACACACATAAAATCTACATGTATGTAAGATATGGAAATAAAAGACAATTTATGTGTATCAGATGTATTTTTCCCCAAAGCACACACACCCACCAGCTCACCCTTCGCATCAGCTTTGGGCATCACAAACCCCACAGAAAGGATCCCACCCCAACAGCATCCCCCCACACGTAGCTCTGTTCAACTGAAAAACCATATCAAGGAAACAAAAAAAAAACCCCTCACAACATTATTTCACAAGGTTTGCTGCCTGTTTCAGCAGCGCCTCATCCTGCTGGAGCGCAGCAGCAGGGGCCGTTCCGAAGTCGTAAGTGAATATAATAACTGTAATAAGTTAATGAAATAACTATGAACTCTGAAAATCCCTCTTTTGTTCCCAGCTCGCTTGGTTATGGCAGCGCTGATCAAAAACTGAGTGATTGGCAGGCAGATAATTTTGCTGTCAGCTCACATGTGCAGCTTTCAGGGAGCCAGCCCCCTTGTCACCCGTGCCTGGGCTACCACAAACTCGTGTAGATCATTCCTGGTCACCTGCTTACCCCCATCCTGAAAAGGTATTTGTTCAGCTGGTTTTTGAAAAAAAAATAATTGGGATTTCAGTAATTTTCATTTCCGGACGTGCTCTCACACACATCAGCAGGAACACACAACAAGAGCTGCCCATGATGGAAAGGCAAAGGAGAAACAAGGAAAGTCCAGCAGGTCCTTGAGCTCAGAGGCAATTCAACATGCTACAGATTAGATCTCACGGACTGCGAGTGTTCTGTCAACGGGAATAATCAATAAATCAATAGCTGCCTTTTTAATTGTGTTGACACTTGATCCTCGCTCATCCTGGCAGGGAAGCACCAGTCCCCAGGTGGTAGAAGTCACCCGGGGGGACACAGCGTTCCCCTCTTTTGCTGACACAAAGTTTTGGTTTTTTTTTTTTTAAAAAAAAAAACAGATTTACCTTTAATTTTTAGTCTCCGTTGCTTCTGTTATCACTTTGCAGGAAGGTTTGCCACTGTAAATCCAACACGCAAAAGGCAGAAGATACTACCACTGCGTAGACAGTTCAACACTTACTTATACTTAAGTTTACACGTGGAGTTTTATCTAGCTTTTTTTTTTTGCCAAAAAAATATCTTTCTCCTGCTATTTCCTTTTCTCAGCATCAAAATAACACCAGTAAAACCATCCCTGTTCCTATCGGGTTTCCATTTGACTTGGGCAGCGCAGGTTACATAGCAACATTGACAAAGGGAGAGCATAAAAGCATCGCACACTTTATTCTGATAATAGCTCGGAATTTGCACGGATGCAGAAAGACTCACTGGAGCAAACTGGTTGAATAGAAACGGTTTAAAATACTTGTCCTTTGTAACAGGTAATTAATCTGTTAATATTTGCAGTTTTCCAGGACCGTTGCAGTAGATACCTCATCTGAATATTTCTAAAAGTTAAATCCTCCCATCAGATCTGCTGGGAAAACCCTGGATCTGCAGGTTCAATGAGACATTATCCCAATGGAAGATGCAAAAGGAGACGCTGAGGTGTCACTCAAGCTTTAAGGGACTCAGGCCACGGTTGTGGTCACTAGGCTGGAGATAACGAGAATGACATTGGTCTCACAGAATTGTCTAGGTTGGAAAAGACCTTGAAG
>ML997693.1:1391907-1406210 GCA_010365825.1 Otus sunia | reverse complement strand
CCCCCCCAGGTCCCTCTCTGATGAGCAACTGGCAATCTGACTCTGAACTGGCCTGGACCACATCAGCAGTATAGAAGTTCATGGGCAAATAGCTCTGCAAATGGGTGCTCCTGAGCCTGAGCATTAATTGCTCCTTTGCAACAAAGTTTCTGCTTGTTATATGCAAAGAGAAAAAAGTATTCTTCTTCTGGTCCAATAAATAAGATCCTTTTGCTTTTCACAGACTTTCTCTCCAATGAGATTTGTCCACATGGCAAGTTTACCCCATCCTACTTCCAGAAAAGAGAGTTCCTGCAGGGATGGCAGTGTGCAAACCCACTGGGGACACAACGAGGATGAACAAGCAACCTAAAAAAAAGAAAAGTCCTGGACATCAGGGATACGAGACATCAGCAAACCCAAGGAGGCAAACCACCCTCATCCACTTCATCTCCCATGACAATGGGGCTCTTCCCACGAGTCCCAGCATCCCTTAATATATCCCACGCCAGCCTCTGGGAAGGCAACGAGTCATCTCAAGCTCTGTTCCATATGCTCCGCTACTGTTATATTACATTTCCCCCCCCTTAAAACCATTCCTTTCCATTCACAGTACATCCCATGGCAGCAGGCTGTACGCACAGTGTTGCGCAGGCAGCTTGCAGGCATCATCTCGTGCAAATCTCTTTAGCTCTGTTTCATCCAGGCAGCTTTAAAAAAAAAATCTCAGCAGATTATATCAAAGGCTTCATCAGATTCCTATTGTCCTGGGTGCACCACGTAATCCAAATGGTTTCAAAAGAAAACTGCTACCTGCTGATAGCCGGAGTGGCTGCCAGTTACCAGATGTCTGGCTTTTGTTGTCTATAACTAGTCTAATTTTTGCACAAAAATGAAAATGGTTTTGAACCTACAGAACAAGATGCACCCTGGACCAATTCATTGCAAAAGGCCTTTTTTTAAGGATGTCTGCGCGGACGGAAATTGTTTTAGTGGGATGATTGGCTCTATTTAATTTAAACCTGTATTTATACTGAAAATTCAAATAATGCAACCTACTTTGCATTTCAAAAAGAAACTCAGTGTTTATGAAATCACTTTTGAGTTGCAATTACAGTTATTTGTCTCTGGGACACACAACATGTAATTGGGTCAACATTGTTAATGAGCTAGTAGCATTATTGTTAATGAGCTACTAGTGTTAGTTTCTGTGTTTCATCCCCAGCAGGCAGCAAATACAGTATGTTAAGATAGATAATTATGTTAATGTTACAAATATCCACAGACCAAAGAAGTCATTAAAAATATTAAACAAAGAGGTTAAGTGAGACAATTGTGTGGAGCGAGCTCTCCACAGCAGCAGGGAGGGATGGGCACTGTTTGGACACAGAGGTGTTTTCTCCCACCACCCTTGACCATGGGGAACAAACTCTTTGCTCCATAGATCACAGGCTGGAGTTGCCCTGTTTCAGGCAGCATGGCAGGAATTTTGTGAAAATAAAACCTTTGTGGCAGGCACCCCCAACAAAAGCACATAAAGAGGGGAAATACATCCTGATCGTCATCTTGTACACAGATGTACAAGCCCCATGAGGGCTCCTGAGAACCATCTTGTACTCAGAGACCACTTGATGGCAATGGGAATGGTTTAAGATGGACCCCACTAAGAACAAGAGCCACTTTTATTCACATTAAGCATATCACTCATTTCATCTGTTGTGCCTTAACCCTCATGTCAAAACAGCTGGTGATGAGCTGTTCCCCACCGATTTCAACAAACCACTCGTCATCTGGCAGGTTTTGCACCACAGAATCACCACGGTTAGAAAAGCCCTTGAAGCTCCTCCAGTCCCACCATGAACCTCACCCTGACCGTTCCCAACTCCACCAGATCCCTCAGCGCTGGGTCAACCCGACTCTTCAACCCCTCCAGGGATGGGGACTCCCCCCCTGCCCTGGGCAGCCCATTCCAACGCCCAACAGCCCCTTCTGCAAAGAAATCCTTCCTCAGAGCCAGTCTGACCCTGCCCTGGCGCAGCTTGAGGCCATTCCCTCTTGGCCTGGCGCTGGCTCCTTGGCTCAAGAGACTCCTCCCCCCTCTCTGCACCCTCCTGGCAGGGAGTTGCAGAGGGCCAGGAGGTCTCCCCTCAGCCTCCTCTTCTCCAGACTAAACCCCCCCAGTTCCCTCAGCCGCTCCCCATCAGACCTGGGCTCCAGACCCTGCACCAGCTCCGTTGCCCTTCTCTGGACACGCTCGAGTCATTCAAGGGCCTTTTTGGAGTGAGGGGCCCCAAACTGAACCCAGTCATTGAGGTGCAATTTCAGGAGTCATTTTTGCCTTTAAGAAAGTGAGACCCAAATACCTCCAACGAAGCTCCAATACTTGCAGCTGGTGAGAATAAAAAAAGATTAAGAAAAGGTCTGTGGCTCGTTTCTCATGGCAGAAGAGGGCATCAGTGGTGGTGTAGGGAAGCAAGAGTCTTCTATGAGCAGTCTTTACAGAGTTCTAAAATGCAAAAGCTTTCCTGACAGAGTCAGGCAGGTCTCTGAGGATTTTCTCTCTAAGCCAGACCATGCAAAGGGAAACAGGAGTTAATTTGTTATCTTGGATAAAATGCATATTTGGGGGACCTCAGAATAAAGTACCACACTGTAGTACTCCAGTTTCATTCAGTACTATAAGTGACAGTGAATGACTGAAGGAACCATGATCAGTCATGAAGAATAATTGAATTACAAAAAATGAGAAGTTATTGAGGAATTAATGAGAAATAATGAAAGTGATTGTATTTTGAAATAATTAAAAATATTAACAGAAAATAACTGGAGTGTGCAGATGGTTAGAGCAGAGAACATCTTTGGGGAAATGCTATTTATTTGGCAATGGCTAAATACCAAGGAATTTGAACTAAACTGTTCTTCCCTTACACATTTTAGACAAAGCTTTCAACCAGGCCCCATTGGCACTAACAGAATTGTGCAGTTTTTGAGAGCCACTGCAAGGGATAGAGGTGAGATAACACTCCACCTCCCAAAGAAAGAACTCAAAATTAAAGAAATTAAAACTCTCTAAAGGAGATGCCAAAAAGGTCCCCAAAAATTTTAATTGCTGCAGAATTAAACCCTCCAGGACAATCTGGGCTCCACCATGTTTGGATACACAGCATAGCCTCCAAGTTCTTTTTTCAAGAGAAAAAAGCTAAATATGGAGGAGAAAGGCTCCACATCACTGGGGAGGTACATACAAGGTGCAAACTCAATGACTTTCCAGCTAGATCAGTCATTAGTAAAAACATCTGAACCTGGTTAAAACTCACCTGCAAGGGGAAGCAATGTTGCAAGCACAAGGATGTGCTGGTTTTACACAATTACTCACAAATTCAGCATGTTCAATCCCAACAACCACCATTCACCAGCCTCGTCCAAGGGGTTATTCTGGTGGGTATCACTCTGCTGACAAGACCTCCTCTCGTTAAACATGAGATTTAGTCCTGGATTAAGACACCAAAAGGCAGGATCCACCTACCTTACTGTTTTGCAAACTGCATGATGGGTCCTTCTTTATTCTCTTTCTAGTGCTGTAAGCACGTTCCCTCTTCCCAGGGCAGCAGATCCCAGATATCAACATAGCCTTTCATTTTGCTTTTCAGGAAATTCGTTGGAGCTCACATAGCAGCTTCAGCTTCCCACAGCCACATCATTAGCGCCTTCAAAAAAAGACATTTCATTTTTAGTTTTTTTCCCCCCCAAAAAACCCCAGAAGAAACCTGGAGAAACAAGATCCAAGAGACCAGCTGGAGCAACGAGTCAGTTTGGGATGAAAATGCCACAGAGGGAAGGAGCCAGTCATGATGCATCCATCGCCATGCACAGACCCCTGCTTCAGAGCCCCCCAACCCACCCGGAGGTGGCTGCACTTAGCACCCCCTGAATTTCTCATCTGGAGCAAGGACACATGTGTGAAGGCCTCCTAGAAAAGAGCCTTTAATTTCTCAGCTGATTTAATCAACACAGGTTGAAAATTTCATTATTTGAAAGAGCAATGCAGAAGACAGGCTGTTTTCAAGGTCAGATTCAAGGTTTTCTCTCCTGAAACCAACAATCCTACTGGTTTCACCTCAGCCCCTTAGCTTCAATTTTTTACTTTTCTAGGAGACCCAAGAGCTCAAGCCCTGAGGACTCCAGGAGGCAGCAGTGACCACACACCAGCCTCAGCTGCAGTAAAACTGCATTTCAGCAAGTCCCATCCCACCTCCATCACCCCAGCATTGCCCTCAGGCTTTTCCCATCCCAGCTGGACCCCAGAGCCAGGAGCACAGGCTGACCTGAAGGGTCCTGCTGCTGCTCAGATCATCACAAAATAAGAACCTGAAGAGATGCAAAACCCAGGGCAGGAGGAGGGCGTGGAAGAGATGTTGCAGCAGGTGAAGAGGAAAAGCCTTGAACTCATGAGTTTCCCATGCTGTAGTAGAAACTACATTCCTGGAGGAAGGAAAATTCAATGTATAAGTCTTCCCAAATGAAGTTTTTGGAAGAAAAGGATAATCCCCACCTTCAAAAAACAGAATAGTTGTAGGATACTCAGCTCTAGCAACACGCATCAGCTCTTGGGTGACATCGCTGGGCTACAAAATAGGCAATATCAGGCATATAAGGAGGAAAATGTGATCTAGAGACCCACAAATCTGATCTCTCACCAGAGCATAAAGAACAGTTAAAATCATAAAATTATCTGGAACACAGGAGAAAAAATAGCGTGGGTTTTCCCAAAGATGATCATGCCAGTCCAGCCTCATTCTTTGCTAGAATAAACTATTTCCAAGACAAAAGGAACATGGCAGATACTATCACTCAGGGCTTAAAAAAAATAAAGCATCTTATATGCAGTCACAGGGAAAACCATTAGTAAGACTGTAAACCCAGTGATTAATACAGACTTTGAGAGGGACTAAACTGGAAGTTTATCATGATGGGCTGTGCTGGAAGAGGGGATGAAGGCTAGAGTTAAACCTGGAGGAAATCCAGCCTGTGAGTGCTCTATTTAATGTTTGTTTTAATGAACTTAATAGAAAAAATAGAAACACAGGGATGAGTCTTAATGATTCGTTGGGAAGCATCAACAATGTGGAGAAGGTTCAGAATATTAGACTCAGAATTGGAAAAAAAAGGCACAAATTAATAGCATAATGTGCAAAACTGATGTTAACTACAGGGATTCCAGCTGTAACAGAAGAATTGAAATTAATACCTTGCCCAGCATATTTTAGGATCTCACTTGGCCTCCAGTTTTCTTGGAGACAGCCCAATGGGTGCATTCCTCTGGGAAAACTGTAGACCACCAGCATGGTGTACCTGTGAAAAGTGTCACTGTGATGCTAAGGCATACCAGAGATCATCCACACAGGATTTCTAACCTGGGGGAAGCATCCCTGCTATGGTAGGAGACAGTGGTGGGACCCTGGTGGAAGGTTACTGGCCAAACTGGCCGTCCTGGTGCAGATGAGGTAGAACCAGGCCAGACCAAGCCCACAAAAGATTCATCAGAAAAACACAGAAGACATTTACCAGCGGATGCTGAAAAACTCAGCTTGGTCATCAACACAGAATGACATATTAGGACATACTTGCCCAATTTCTCCAATCATACTTTGAAATAAGGTAACTGGATGGGGGAAAAAAATGAGCACTTTTGGCTCAGAATTGTTGATAAAGCAAAAAGGATGAAAGTTTGCTACAAATTCACAAAGGCTTCTGAGCTTAAAATAAATTTAAGTATCGAAGGACCTGGGTTCTGATTCAGTCTTCCAGTAAGATTAGTGGAGAAAAGAAACCTAATTAGCTTTAAGGAATAGCTCAATCCATTTACAAAGCAGTTGGTGCACCAGTGCTGGCCAATATAGGAGTGGACACAAATGGTATTTTCCAATCCTATGTCTTAGGTCCCTACAACCCAATGTAAAAACATTTAATTTGGAATTGGAAGAGTAGTTCCACTGAGAGGAAAGAAAGAGGGAAAGGAGTTGTCCAGTTCATAAAGAAAACCCTACAACTGTGGGCTTTTCTGCCCTGTTAAGGAGAGCAGGTCTACATGGGAGCCATGTAGCAATGAATGGACTTGCCTGGCTTCACTGGAGCTCATCAGAAAATGCATGTATCCACTGAAAAAAATGGGAGAGGGGAAAAAAACCACTCATCCATTATAGAAGGGACAGCCTCAGTGCTGGGGTGATCCTCCCCCAAAACACTGCCAGCAGGGCTCAGGAATGGCTGTGCAGCCCTTTACTGCTGGTGGTGAGGTTGACCCCCAGGACAACAGCCTCCCTCACATACCTTTTAGTGGGAGACAGAAAACCTACACAGAACACGAGCAGAACAGGAAAAAAAAATCCTAGGATTATCCCAAGGGAGACACAGAGCACAGAGACAAATCCTTGATGAGCTGCAATACACTGCAATTTTATTTATAACTTGAATTTGGGGGGAAAAAAAAAAATCCCAAAGCTTAAGTGATATGACCCATTCCTCACACGGCTAAAAATAGATTCTACTGAATAATTTAGTGACTCATCTTTGCCAAGTCCCAAAGTACTTTGGGGAAGAAGTCAGAAACGTTCTCCCCATTAACCTCCTGCAAATGCAGGTTTATGGTTCATAATCAGACCTAAATATGTACAATTACTCAGCAGGAGGTTTTAAAAGTAGTCCCCACCACAAACATTTGTTCAGTGGCAAAAGTTAGCCAAGCTATCGGGTACTGAAAGATTTTTTTGACCATAGGACATCCCCGGATCTGTGTCCTTCAGCATCCCCACAGGTACATGGATGAGGAGGGATGAAATAGGGGGATTTAGGGCAAAACGAGTCCTTGGTGTAAGTCACCAGTTTTACGGTGACATTTTCAGCCTCCAAGATCATGCAGTTCTGCAATTAGTGATGCCCACGGCACACCTCTCATCTCCACAGCTTCAGAGAGGTTCTTAATGGACAAAGTTTCAGCTTCACAAAATCCTCTCCTATTAAATCTAATTTAAATGCATAAGTTAAGATTCCTAAATAGACGTATTACAGAGATTTTAAAAGACTGTTAAAGCATGTTAAATATAATCAATTCCAGGGGATGAATAGTAATATGTTTTAGGAATCACAGCATCACAGATTAAGATACATAGCTTATTACTGATCTAATAATTAAAAGACAATTACTGCCTGTTTAAACCTCAGTAAAATGTGTCAGAAAACAAGGCTTTCGCTTTAAAATGAGATATAAAGGTATCCAGCAATTTAAGTGCTATCACTTTTGGTGCAATTCGAAGGAGTCTCATTTTCAGGAACTGCAAAGTATTCCCTTTGAGGCACCCAAGCTTTCTCAAGCAAGCAACAAGGGTGCCCACGTGACCCCAAATCACTGCGAGCTCTTCAAACTTATTTAGGCTGTGAGAATAAGCTTGGCTTAAGTGTGCACCTCATCACTTCAATGCTAAAAGAAATTAATATACCCAGTATAAACAAGATTTGTTATAACATAAAACAGCTGAATAAATAATTTCAAGAGTTTGGCTTCAGAATAATCAAATTTCCATGGTAGAGTCTCACTTGACCCAAAGCTCCAGCAATGAAGACTGTCCCAAGTTGTTTATCTTCTTGGCTGCACATCTTTCCAATTTCTTTGTAATGTTTTAGTTTACCAACAGCACATAACACATTTTTCTCATCCACTGAAACTCAACCGGATTTAAGTCGGACATCTACAAATGAAGATGTTGCAATATTTGGAACAATAAATATCAGATGGGAGGGCAGAAGATGAAGAGAAGCAAGTTGAGCACATGGGACAGTTTGTCAAGCACTTGCACCCAAGTCAGGTGCTGACCACACGTGTTCAGATTTGGAGCAAGGATGAACCTTCAGCACCAAAACAGAGGCACAAATCCACAGATGTTGCTGTTACGAGCAGGGGAGGAGCTCCCAGCAAGAACTGGGGAACAGACAGTTAAAATATTTTTTTGGGGGGGGGTATTGCCGTGGTTGCATCTTAAGGCAGCAACCACAGGACTTCAAACGCTTTCATTTACATCTTCAAATGGAGGGTTGTATGTTGTCTTCTATTTCAGAATTTGACAAATTTTCTGCAAGTTTTGCTATTCTGTAAACAAACGGCTTGTTTTAGCTTGGAGAAAATGTGTTACAAGTAACAGCCTTAATAATTAAAGTTTTCTTTGCTGTCCAACGCTCACATGGGAAAGGCCAACGAGGAAGCCAAGGGAGTGCTAAATAGAGAGTCTTTAGTCAAGATTTGCCACGTATGAGAACAAGTGACTCATGTAACATCAGCCACAAGCTTGTAGGAGACAGCCGTCAGCGGCACAGCTCCACTCCTGGCGGGTTTGGAGGGTGTGCACATCCCTGCAATTAGGCTGAGACATGTGCCACGCAAAGAGAAAGGAAGAAAACAAGCAAGAACAAACATACCATTTCACCCAAGAGGGAGCACAGCATGCATCTCATTCCATCTTCCACTCCCGTCTCAAAGTTCACAGGCTGCAAGAAAGGACTTCAACAGCCAACCCAACCTCTGAGGGCTCCACGTGGCTCTGCCAGCTGTGCCCAGAATCACCAGATTCACAAGAAAAGGGACCCACTTTCAACAAACTCAAGTCATTGGTCAAGTAGAGAAAGGCTGTAGGACCTGACCACATCCTGGTGGGGTATCCATGTCCACAGAGGGGATCTCTGCCCACTGCGGGGTTCCTCCCACCTTGTTTGCCTCCACAGCCCTGCGACACAGCAGTGGAGAAAACCCTACAATTTTTCTGCCTTTTTTTTCACCCCCTCCCTGGAAATAGCCATGAACTGACACAACCTGGAGACTCCTTGGGAGAAGAACCCAATGGGCAGCTCCCACTCCAGAGCCACCACTGAAACATCTCAACTCAGAACATTGATACCACACACCCCAGGTAAAATTTCACAATCTAAACAACATTCGGCTTGAACAAAAAAACAGCAGCAGGCAACTAAAAAAAAACCCATTTACTTCCCACATCAGGACAAGTGCAGCCCCAAGTGACCAGCTCCCCCCTGCTGCCTGGTCCTCATCCTTCTCAGCACATAGCTCCTCCCAAAAGGGGAAAAAAAGCTGTGAAACTGCAATTTTGGATCTTGGAGAAAGAGGGTTTTTTCACAAATGAGCCATCCTGTTGAGAACATTCACCCCAAATTTGTCAAAAGCTTTCTGCTGTTAATTGAAGGAAGCAGAAATCTGTTTGCTGAAGCTCCATGAGCAGAAAAAGATGTCAGATAAATTATTCATCGTGAATTACTCACTTGGCTCTTGTTAAGAAATTACTTGTTTTCACAAAGTTTGCATGAGATTAATTCCATATTTATTTCATTTATTTAGATGTCTTAAGCTGGCAAACAGATATGGATACTAAAGATGTAAAATGAAGAAGGTTTTTAAAGAGCTTCTACATCTAATCTGCGGGTGACCGCTACTTGAACAAATTAGCAAAACCACTCAGTTCCAGGGCAGTGCAGAAGGGAGCATTTCCAGAAAGAACCATCTTGAGCAACTTTATTATCATTGCAATCACCTGCAAGTGGATTAAAAAGTGAATCTGAGTTCATTCCATTAGTTTGGTATTAAATAAGAAGTTTCAATTTAAAAGGCGTACTAACTGGTCAAAATTATAGAAATTGTGGAGAACAATATCAGAACTACCAGTGCACAGTTAAACCATGCTTAAAACTACCTACTACCGAGGCTGTGATTACTCTACCAGCCTGATATCCTGCCCACTATCTCCGTTTTGGTCCCATTTATCTTAAAACAGGAACTAAATACATTTTCACACCCCCACTCCAGGCACGGTTCCTGAATTTCATGTGATTGTCTAGGAAATACATGGCATCCCATCGCCCGCTCCACCACATGCTTGCTCAGGGCTTGCCTTCAACAGGCATTTCAATTCAACATCATAGACTCGTTGCTTCCAAAGCAGCACGTTAAAATAGTTATTCTGAAAATTAAGATAGCGGGGTTTGCTTTCAAGGTGCAACTGCTTTCAGAGATTAGTTATGGCACCAAAAACCCACGATTTTTTCAAGATTCTCTCAATCTATCCAACTCAGACACTTCTGTCCAAAGCTTTTTTTTTTTTTAAAAAAAATGATTACTAAGCCATTTTACCCACAAAGCTAGGACTTGAGTGTTGTTACAATATTCACTTGAGATTCAGAGACTGCTTTTAAGTGGCTGCCCTCCCCGGCAGTAACTCCTCTCTCTCTCCTCTCACCATTGCAGCTACTCTTGTGAAGAGATTTGCAGCCTGCTGCTCCCATTCCTTTCAGGCATGTGGAGGAGAGAAATTAGCTGTAATTCACTGTCAGGAGAAACCCGAGGTGCTGTAACATCACCGTTAGATAAGGAAATCTGATACAAAGACACTATAGTCTGCAGCCAAGCCTGCTATAAATATACCTGTTCAGCTGAACATTGCAGACATCTCAGTTGCACGGTGACTGGGGACCAGTGTTATTCCCCAAGTGCCAAGGAAAGTTGGCTCTTGAGGGAACCACAGTTCCTCTTCTGCAAACAACCAGATCCTCCATGCATCTCCCCTCCATGCAAGTTTATAGCTTGCAGAAACGCTTAAATTATACTATTTTTATAGTCAAATTTCTCCTCATTGTTATCTCATGAGTCCAGTGTGACTGGGAAGAACGTGGCACGCTGATGAGGTTGGGTGCAGAAAGTTGGTTCGAGCTTCTAGTTCCTCCGTGGAAACTTTGTGTGGCTTTAGACACTCCCCTAGAGCCCCTTATCCTGCCAAGCAGGAGGGCAGCAGGTACCCAGGATTAGTGGCCATGGTGTTGTAAAGGACGGAAGGAGTTCAGGCCTCAAACATTCATCAACAAGCATCAAGGACAAGTTGTGGCTTTTGGTCAGTCTAAGGGATGAATTATCTGCCCAGGGAAGCTCAAGGTGTATCAAAGGGTGCACGGCTCCTCTCCCCTGCAGTTGTACATCCAAATTCCTTAGATAAGCTTTGAAGTGGGGAGACACAGACTGAGTAAAACCACGTTTGGGTTAAGGCCTACACCTTCATTTACAACTATAACCTTGAAGAAGAGCTAAAAGATTGGTAAGAGAGAAAATCACCCAGCACCAGTTGAAGGTAGAGGCTGGATAATTGTTCAAGAAAAAAAAATGAGGAAAAGATAAAGATTGGGGGGAGGGGGGGAGATTGTGACCACCAACTCAGTTGATCAAAAGGGTTAATGCTCCCCATTCCCCCTCAACTCATGCCCAGAACCCCTGTACCACCTCTTCCTCATCTCTCATGCAAATGATTTCATGGAATCCCTGCCCCTCCTCATCTAGTATGCAAATCAGCTGATAAAATGAACTTAAAAGGTGACAGAAACTTTGCTGGGTGTGCACCCACCACCCAGGATTACCAGGTCTGAGACAACACTGGATCCAGGGGTGGTGATCCAAATTCTTTGACTCTCTTTCTCTCATTTCCTTTTCCTTCTTATAGATTTATAAGAGACCCCATTGCTTATTATCCTTTTCCAAGTTTAAGTTGTTTCTATCACAAGTAAAACATTTTAACCAGTCATTTGGTGTCGTTTCATCTTAATTTAACCTGAGGGGATCATGAAACCTTTACAACTCCTTGGGTTCCCAGTCCAGGTCATAACAAGTGCCACCCAAAATAGGGGCATGCAGCCACCTTGGCTCAGCCCTGAAGGTCTTTCAAGGCTCACCAAGGCACATTTTGGACCACCTCTAAGACAACCTTGCTCCCCAGCTCTGACCCTCCTGCCACTCTGAGTGGAGAACTCAAGAAACTAGTTCCCTGCTTAACTTGGTTTTTCATCACAGGCAGTTCTGCCTCCTGTACAGCCAGAGGCCACCTCAAGCTCAGGCACTGCCTGTACCCCAACACTTCCCAAAGTGCTCTGACCTGGACCCCTCAGCCACCACATGGCAGAGCTGCTCTGCTTTGTGTGGTAATTAAATATTTATCAGGCCAGCAAGCAACATTACAGCTCCACAGGCAGGGCAGTCAGCTGGGATGTGGAAGAGCCGGGTTCAACACCGCAGCAATTAATATTTCATGAGCTGGGTGAGGTAGAAGGGCTTCACTAGGAGAGACAAAAGGTCACATCCATCCACCCCTCCCACCCTCTGCTCTGAACCTCCCAGTGCCAGCAAGTCTCAACCCTGCAAAGCTGGAACCTGAATCACAACAGGAGCAAAAAGTGGAGGACATACCCAGGCACCCCATCTTGCTCCAAGACCAGCACCAAGCCCAGCACCAGGATGGGATTTAGCTAATCCTGACTGAGCACCAGTCCCGCTGGGAACATGCATGGGAACAAGGTGCACATGTGGGAAATGCTGGAGTTTACCAAGATACCATTTAAATTTGACACAGAGGGGGGAAAAAAACCACAATTTCTGTGCCCCATAAGTGCAAGACATCTGCCTGACTCTGGCCTTCGTGGTAGCTGTATTAAGAGAAAAATTCTTCAATTAGGTCCAGTTTGGGTTCAGCCACAACATGCTCATCTGCAGCAGACCTTGGGGGGCTGAGCAAACAGCAGCAACAGAAACATGGGTGATTCTGCCATTTACAGGCTGAATACTGGACTCAGATGTCCAAAAGTTGGTTTTATGGATGTTTAGTAGCTCTAATCCTAATATTGTCTCAGCTCTTTGTCAGTCCTAAAGATCTCAACATTTTTTCAAATGTTTAACTCAGTCCCCCCAGCAGATTTTGCTGCCACTTTAATTGCCAAGAAGCATAGTAGTTATTAATCTTTCCTGCCCAAGCAATGAGTACCTTTCCCCAGCACTGCACGCATAACTCAAGCAAGTATTTGGGGATATTCCTCAAAGAAAACATTCACATGAATATTAAGCATCATAGAGTGCAGTGAAGTTCCTTCAGATTTGCAGAGAAATAGCTCAGGGCTGACTTCTACCTGATAAAATTTAAAAGCAGTTTTCCCTCTGATCTCCCAGCTTACGGTGGAAATCGAGCTAAAATAACACTTTAATGGCTGTACAATGTTGGTTGCTGCTTGTCCTAATCTCCTGACATTCCCGGAGAGTTCGCTTTTCCTTGTTCCTTTAATACCAGGAGATTAAGAATTCTGTTTGTACAGCAGCACGAGTTGCTCGAACCACACGAGACCGTACACTCGCATCGGTAAAGCTGCCCAGTCCAGCAGCAGATTCAGAAGATTTGGCCCATCTCAGAGCACTGTTTTGGCCGGTGAGGAGGGCAGTTTGGCAGCAGACATGCTCCGAGCAGCTCTCTGCATTTTCTAGAGGGCAGCATATTTTTTTTCCACAGGCTCTGGCTGATACAGTGGACATTAATTGAATAAGCGTTAATTCTCCTCCGAGGACCATCTGCTGAGGACCAGCCTGCAAACTCCTCTCAGAAACCAGGGCAACAGCACCATCTAGCAGAGCAGCCCAAAAAGTGCTGGAGGGACTTGCTGTCCATGAAGAAGAGGGGGTACCAGGGATGGGTGACAGCAAGCAAATAATTTTTGAGTCCAGTCACCAATGGCCTCGTACACCAGAATCCCCATTTCCATCTTCAGACACCCAGCAACCCCCAGCGTCTGCTGTTTCTTTCTTAACTTCTTCCAAACCTCTTACTGTGCTTCTACGCCAGACCATAATTTTTCAGCATCGCTCCTGGAGAGGGAAACAGCCTCTGCCTTGTACAACTTGTCACATCTGGGATGTCATGGCTGCAGAACCACAGTAAGCGCTTGCCTGTGGAGTAACCTTGGCTTCAAAAATCTTTCTACAGGTAGAAAGTTATTTAGAAACTAAACCAGTTCTGGTCTCTCAGGTCAGTGAAGCTATGAGCACAGGTGGAAAAAGCCCAGGGAGCTGCAGACAAGCTAGAAGAAGAAACCTTCTCACCAGTATCTTCTGCATGGCAGGGTACAAAGGGTGTTTGCAGCCAGGCTGGAATTTCAAAGGGAATCATTTGAAAAACCCTGTTTTCTGAACTTTTTGTCCCCTCCTTAGTTTTTTCAGAAGGGAGCTCCCTCTCCTTCCCCTTCAACCTCATATAAGACCCCAATCTAACATTTATTACATAATACAGTTATCAGGAGCACAGAATCATCTGGGTTGGAAAAGCCCTTGAAGCTCCTCCAGTCCAACCATGAACCTCACCCTGACCGTTCCCAACTCCACCAGATCCCTCAGCGCTGGGTCAACCCGACTCTTCAACCCCTCCAGGGATGGGGACTCCCCCCCTGCCCTGGGCAGCCCATTCCAACGC
>ML997693.1:1376182-1391775 GCA_010365825.1 Otus sunia | reverse complement strand
CTCCCCATCAGACCTGGGCTCCAGACCCTGCATGTTAATTCTAACAGTTTTAAGACGTTTTACTCTCCTGCAAAGTAACTTGAATGTGGCTTCCTCACATCATGTGGTTTGGGGTATTGTCCAACATGAGAAATTGGAAGAACAACCCTGCTGACAGATAACCCACACCCTGTAACGGAGGTGTGAGGAAGGCTGCTGGATCATACAATAAAATTACCTTTTGCATCTCTTCTTGACAGCACAACACAATCCCAAGGATGGGAGAGGGGGTTATAAAAGAGTTATCCAAATTTATTAAGAGCAATGTGCTTCAATCAGCAAATTTCTTTTTTGATCCAGTCTATGTGTTTGCATTGTTTGTGCTCATGGACAGCTACAAACTTTAATGTTCATTTTCCTGTAGCATCACCCTGAACGGAAAATTGATTCCAACATCTAAAGCTCTGCACAGGACAAATGGTGAGAAATTGTATCTCAGTACTGTAATGAATGGAAATTTATACTTGCCAATCTATTTTATCGGTTTGGTTTTTACTCCCCACGCAGGGAAAATAATGGCATTCTCACATCAGGCAAACATCAGGTTCTCTTCAGCACTTTGTAATTCCTTTTCTGATATTGCTCATGCTCCTAAGATGAAATCTTTGTTGATTTTATGCTGATAGAAACCAGTAATCACTTAAACTGACTTCCACGTTTTATAGGGCTGGGCAATTCCTCTACAGCACCACAGTCTGGGATGCAGTTAGAGAATTTAAAGACAATATTAAGATCCAGTTTTGATCAAATCCCATCACAGCCCTAGAAGAACATTCGCTGTGTTAATTACCCTCACAGCATGATACGTGCCTCCTCTGCCAAGTCTGAAATTACTGCCTTCAAGCTTTGCTTTAGTGATACTTCTGATTTTTATGATGCATTCTCCCTCTTAGAAGTTATGCCTTCCTAGGAAGATGGTAGCCAGTTCATCCATCATTTTCTTTCAGGAAAACTGAACAGACTTGGTTCTGATGGAGCACAAACCACTTTGCCAGGGCTCTTTTAGGCCCTTCCCGGCTTGTTGGCACCTTTGGGAGGCACAGACACAAGAGGTGTAGCATTACTGTAATCACCTTGGCTGGTCTGGTTGAATCCCATAATCTGGTCAAATCATGTTCTAACAGTGGCACCACGGAATGGGGCACCCACTCAGATCAACAAGTCTGGTCAAAACATTATTATCCTTCTACCAAAGCATCCTGAGATTCATGATGTGGAAAGATAAGCTAAGTTCTAAAGATGCAATTCAAACAACTCAAAATATTTCGGAGAAATACAATGAAGCCTTTTTTTTTTTTAATCTTTCATGCCAAATAAAACATCTCAGAAGCCCTCAAACTGAAATGTTTTGTCCTGGTTTGCTAGAGTGAGACAAATACAATTTGTTCCAAGTCATCTCAACACAAAATTGCTTTTCCTTAACCTTAAATGCCTTTACTCCAGGAGCTGTAGCTGCAGTTCCTCATCTGAAAGGCTCAACACTCAACTCTCCCGTTAGTTACCACAGGCACAGGACACTCAGAAAACCACAAACCCTTCCCTTTTGATGCTTTATGGAGGTTGTAGTCCTAGTCTTATTCTCTTCTGAACTACCCATCCCAAAAATTAACATATCCCATGCTTTATGGAAAGCCTGGTTGGTCTGCCTGCCTTCACACGAGTCACATGGTTTTATTACACCATGGGAAGTACAGCCCCATCAGGAAAACCCTGTCCTCCAAGAAGAATTGTCACGGTTTGGACTGGGATAAAGTTAACTTTTTTTCTTCGTAGCTCAAATAGTGCTGTGTTTCAGATTCAGTGTGGGATTTGGGATGAGCAGAATGCTGATAACACGCTGATGTTGACAGTTGTTGCAGAGAAATCAAGGATTGTCCAACTCCCCCTGTCCTGCCCGTGCACAGGTGCACAAGAAGTTGGGAGGGGGCACAGCCAGAGCCCCGGACCCAAATTAACCAATGAAATATTCCACATCATGTAACATCATGCTCAGGATAGAAAGAGGGGCAGCTGGGAAGGGGGTGTTCTTTCTCATTTCCAGGATTCCAATGGCAGAATGTTGGTATTTCAGGATCACTGGCCAGGAACAGGCTGGGTATCAGTCAGCGGGTGGTGAGCAATCACCTTGTGCATTACCCATGTGTACTTTGTGTTATTGTTTTATTTTATTTCAATTATTAAACTGTTTCTATGTCAACCTACAAGTCTCCCTTGACCCTTCCAATTCCCACCCCCATCCCCAGGCTGGGAAAGGGTGTGCGAGCAGCTGTGTGGGGTTTGGCTGCTGGATGGGTTTAAACCACAAGAATGGAGGCTGGAACCATCTTCTTCATTTAGCAAGTCCCATGTGCTAGAGAAATACAACTTACCAGTGAAGGGAGTCAGGTCCTAACAGAGCTTTTCAGCAAAATAGCTGAGAACTGCATCAGAGCAGATGGAAAAAAAATCATTTAAGTTCTCATTAATAAAGATTTTGGAATAAGTAGGGCAAACAACTGACAGAACTGTCAAACCTGCAGGGATAATCCCAACAGTAAAAGGGGACAGCACCCACCATGCAGCAACAGCTTTGGCCACCTGAATGCAGGTGGTTCCAAAGTCTGAAAGGAGGGAATGCAGCACTCGAGTGGGTTCATCATCTCAGTGATCTCTACCCACCCTCAGTCTGGCTCAAAATCAGGGAGAAAGACCAGTAGGGTGCTCTGGGGACCCACAGCTAAACCCTATGCAGTTCGTCTCATGGAGGAGCCTACTGTCCCATCAGCTGTCTTAGTTTGTGGGCCAGATTCTCCATCTGTCAGCAGCAAAATCACCTATGAAGGCAACTCAGACATCCCTTTCTTCTCCACATCACCTTTTCCATGTCTTACATTAGCATGGTACCACCACACAAAAGCCACAGGTCTGTAGCAGCTGAGCTGGAATTTGTTCATTGATCTCCCCTCTTTGCATTTTCCTCCAGTCTTTTGGAGGAAAATAAATTTCATCTGAGGCTGGTTTTACTGAATATTGAAATTCCCTATTTGTGGAGGAGCTCTTCCCGTGACAGGAGTCCCCCCTCTTAGGGAAATGAGATAATTTCCAATAATCAGTCTGGCACAAAAAAAAAAAATCAGGATAAAGTGATTTCAACAAGAATCTAATTGAGTCTTAATGACTTTAAATGTCAGGTCTATAAAATCCCTGTCTTGGGGCTCCCCTTGTTCCTCAGGGCTGGAAAAGCAGCACAATGGAAGATGTCAAGGCAAAGTGTGCCTTCCCCATGCTGCCCGTTACAAAGCCTCCCTTTCCCACAACCCTGCTGCAATAAGGAGCTTCCCTTCTGCCTCCTGTTCAAGACCACCACGCTAAGAAATTCTGCCATTTTGGACAAATTATGGCTGGATTTTGAAAGCAGGGTCACTGAGTTCTATGGCCACTTTCTTCACCACTGGTTAATAAAGATCATGTGAACTCAGTTTAAGGTGCAAGAAGGAAAATACTCCTATCCCTACACAACTGCTACATGTGTAGCAGTGTACACCAGGGTAGTAATTGTTATAAATCAGAGATTGCCTGTTGCTGGAGGGTAGAAGGGCTCATGCTCCAGCCCAGAAGAGCTTGGTTAAGGAGAGGACAACCAGACCCATGCACACCCCAGTAGAGGGCTCAACAAGGGCTCAACAAAGCAACAGCATTGATTTGGCAAGAGCCATGGACACAAGATTTGCAATTCTCACACCCCTTCTCCATTTCAAGACCCCTCTCAGGACAAAACTTCACATCTTTCATCCCAGCTGCCACCTTCCCTGGCCAGAACTGCTGCCTTGATACATCTCTGCTCACAACTATTTCAGGACTTTTTATGTCAGCTCAAGAATGAATTTATTCTTTCACAGCACAAATAGCACAGCTATTTCCAGTCTGTCTACATCATTTTCAAGAGACCATTTTAATATCTGAGCAGATTGCATCTGCTCTGGTGGAGGCACTAGGTTACTAGAAACAGGAGACAAAACTAGTGCTCACACAGAGATTTCCACCAGTTTTCCACACAGAGCATATGGCAGGTAAGTACTAGCAGCTCCTGGAACAACAACAAAAGAGCCTAAATACAAGAAGCTTTGCAGAGATTACCCCAAAATAATTTTTCAGCTGTAGATCTGTTGCCCCATGTAGTGATCCTTGACCTGCCCTAGGGCATCACACTCTTTCTACCTGCAGATGCTCTTCTCCTGTAGGAAGTTAATGCCATAAAGCTTCACCCCTTTAGGCACCTTTCCCTTTCCAAGTACATTGGGGCCTAAAGAATTAAAAGATGACCTTAAGGTTTGGCCTGCAGTCCTATTTTTCCTCCTTTCCCAAGAAGAAAAGCCACCAGACCTACAATGCACTCATTTGAGCTGCCTGGCCCCAGAAACCACTTGAAGTTCACCTGAAAACATGTTCCAAGCATTAACATTCTCTGTTTTGTCAAAACCAACTCAGGCTGAGATCAATTAGCTTCTAAATCCCAGCCATGCTCAGTACAAGCAAGATCAGGGCCAGAGCAAGAAGTTTTAAGGCTGCCCAAGGTGCAGATGGTCTGGGTGACAGATGCTCACACAAAAAAACCTTGTCATCATGCCACAAGACCACATATTTCTTCAGGATAAGCTCTTCTGGAGGCTTATTCCCAGACAGTACAGGCATACCCAGCTTATCCAGGACAGCCCAGCTGTCTTCACAGCATGTAGAAAAACCAACATGATCCCAACAGGGGATGATGGAAGATGGTTACAAGGAGCTGTCAAGTGCCAAGCAGAAGTCTCTCACACAGAAAACATTGGTTAAAGATCATGCTCTTCCTTTCTTCTGTCAGAAACCACTCGTGCATTACACCAACGTGTATTGACATTTCACTCTGCTTGTATCTCATGTTAGAGCAGCACATTTAAGCTTCTGTAGGTAAGGTTGAGTTAACACTGCCATTAAAAGTTCCCTCTACCCCTTCCCCTGAGGCAAAAAGCTTTTAGCCTTGCTCTACCTACTTGCTGAAGGATGAAAGCTGACAGAAGTTGCGGGAGTTCGTTTACAAGTATTTTCCTCGATATAACTTTGACCATTTCCTCTGGTAAAAACCTAAAGAATCTTCTCAGATGTTTCATGAGTTTTATTGTGGTCTATGCAGTTCAGATCCAGTTCCAGTGAGCTGAGCCATTAGCTCTGGATTTTGTGTTATTTTGGAAGCAGTTCAGAGGGATTCAACTGCTGAGATAACAAGATGTAAACAGGAGAAAAAGGTGAAGTGGAGGTTAGTTCATTAAGCTGAAGTCTCTCCAGTGACAGTTGTCTCTCTTTAAATGAGCAAGACCAGCCAAGTGGACCAGTATCAAACACCTGCATGTAGGGGAAGCTCTCCCTAACCAGAATGCAACTGGTGATCAACTTATGCCCTCTGGCAAAAGGGTTTATCTTTTTGTAAACTACATATTTCATGTGTTACTGACATTGTAAAATAACTCAGGGAAACTCTCCTTTGCTACCCAAATATTTAACTTCATCTGAATCCTCCTCACCATTTTCCATGCTTCCCATTACAATCCAGACACAGAATCCCAGAATCATCTGGATTGGAAAAGCCCTTGAAGATCCTCCAGTCCAACCATGAACCTCACCCTGACCGTTCCCAACTCCACCAGATCCCTCAGCGCTGGGTCAGCCCGACTCTTCAACCCCTCCAGGGATGGGGACTCCCCCCCTGCCCTGGGCAGCCCATTCCAACGCCCAACAGCCCCTTCTGCAAAGAAATCCTTCCTCAGAGCCAGTCTGACCCTGCCCTGGCGCAGCTTGAGGCCATTCCCTCTTGGCCTGGCGCTGGCTCCTTGGCTCAAGAGACTCCTCCCCCCTCTCTGCACCCTCCTGTCAGGCAGTTGCAGAGGGCCAGGAGGTCTCCCCTCAGCCTCCTCTTCTCCAGACTAAACCCCCCCAGTTCCCTCAGCCGCTCCCCATCAGACCTGGGCTCCAGACCCTGCACCAGCTCCGTTGCCCTTCTCTGGACACGTTCGAGTCATTCAATGGCCTTGTTGGAGTGAGAGGACACAAACCAGGAGCATCCATAACTCCCATCACTTCTCAGTGCCCAGTCACTCTATATTGTCCACATGGAGCCATAGGCTTAGACTCCACAGTTTCATGGAGATCATACTCTATTTGCCACATCAATGCACCTTACCTTCTCTTACATGTCAAAGATCTGAACCTATTCCCACATTCATTACCATTTATCCCACTTTCCCCTCTTTTGTTCACGTCCATAGCAGTGTTTCCATAGGTTTGCCATTAAGCTCAAGGTTTTGGGGGCACTCAGTAGCATTCTCTTCCTCAATTCATTTTTTTCCCCAGTATGTCTCATCTAATTTCCATTCACTTACATCCACAGTGATTTAAAGCTTTGGGTAACTCAACCTTTAACAGTCCCCAAATTATGCATCCGTGGTCAATGCCATTTTCTTTCCTGCACAAAGGAAGCATTGATATAACCTGACCAGTTGAGCTGATAGATTTCCAACCAGTCATCACCTCTTTGTCTATTTAAATGAGGTCAATATTCAATTATCCAGAGTTCAGCACACAGTTTCCGCATTTGGAGAGCATCATATTTCAAGATTTCTAAGGAAGCTTTGTAACTGAGGGTCTGAGAGGTCCAGCAAGTGTTCCCAGGTTTAAGTGGCAAGAAAAAACTCAGATTAAATTCCTCTATTTTAGATAGAGACTAAGAGAGTCCACCCAGTCATCTTGCCCCACATTTGATCCACACATCTCTATCAGTTACCCCATGCTGGGGTTATTAAAATCAACCATGATTCTGGGGTTACTAAAACCAATCAGGATTTTCTGCTCAAAAAAGAATTTTGACATGCACAATTTTTGAACAACCTATAGCTGATGCCCATGTCTCAAAGAAATCCTTAGACCCCATACAGTCCCCAAGAACAAGTTGCACTCAGTGCATTGACTATTCCCCACCACATAACCCACCTCACCAACCACACTTTTTTTTTCTCAGATGTGAACATGCCCAGTCCCTCTTACTGGTCACGCATGACTTTCATGTTGCTCTGGTTTGACCCAGTTTTGTGCTCAGGATCTTGAGTTTGCCTTCTCCAATCAGGCCACACCATTTTCAGGTTGCTAGTTGGGAAACCAGTGAAGGGTGCCCATAAGCCTGCTACAACCCTGCCTCACCATAAACCTCAAGTATTATTCTTTCCATACACACCACTCACTGCTTCAGTTTTTTTACCACCTCCATGGTCACCTCCCTCACTCTCTCTCCTACAAAGGGCTGGAGCTGAGCTGAAATAGGCCCCTGGGCCATCACTGTCCCCCCTTCAGCCTTGCTGTTTTCTGCAGTTCTTTTCCTCCAAGTTCTTCTTGCAATTATGTTCTACCAAACAATTACTCAGCAGCTATTTATCTTCTCCGAACTTCTACCCAAGGATGGAAAACTTTCCAAGATACTCTGCAGTTTTGTGCTTCTCAGGAAAAAGATAAGCTTTCCATGCACTAGGCAGAAAGAGTAGGTTGAAAGATACTCACAGAATCATCTCGGTTGGAAAGGACCTTGAAGATCGTCTAGTCCAACCATGAACCTCACACTGACCCTTCTCAACTCCACCAGATCCCTCAGCATTAGATCAACCCTACTCTTGAACTCCTCCAGGGATGGGGACTCCCCCCCTGCCCTGGGCAGCCCATTCCAACGCCCAACAGCCCCTTCTGCAAAGAAATCCTTCCTCAGAGCCAGTCTGACCCTGCCCTGGCGCAGCTTGAGGCCATTCCCTCTTGGCCTGGCGCTGGCTCCTTGGCTCAAGAGACTCCTCCCCCCTCTCTGCACCCTCCTGTCAGGCAGTTGCAGAGGGCCAGGAGGTCTCCCCTCAGCCTCCTCTTCTCCAGACTAAACCCCCCCAGTTCCCTCAGCCGCTCCCCATCAGACCTGGGCTCCAGACCCTGCACCAGCTCCGTTGCCCTTCTCTGGACACGCTCGAGTCATTCAAGGGCCTTTTTGGGGTGAGGGGCCCAAAACTGACCCCACTCATCGAGGGGCGGCCTCACCAGTGCCGAGCCCAGGGGTCAGATCCCTTCCCTGTCCCTGCTGGCCACGCTGGTGCCAATACAAGCCGGGATGCCATTGGCCTTCTTGGCAATATTGATTGCTTGTGCTTACTTGTGTGAGCCAGATCCTCAGCTCCTACACAGAGCTACACCAGATAGCAACTGCTGAGGCCCTTACTCCTGCTCAGCAGTTTCTCCAAGCAAATAGTCTTATTTTGGACAGGTCACTTAAAATAACTTTAGATGGTATATCACTACTTTCATTATCCATCATCTCTAGAAGAAGGGTGAACAAATGCATTTTCTTCCTGGGCCACTAAGATTCAAGTAAGAGCCTATAATGCCTCAGTAACCAGGACCATGGTCTGACTCCCCCTCACACATCCCACTCCAGAACAAACCCGTAGAGCTCAGGATAAACACCAGGGTACAAAACTAGCACATAAGGAAATTCAAGCATGAAGATATTACATTACAAGGGGAAAAAAGTCAATAAGCATCTGTTATAATCACCTTTGCACCCACAGGTGCACAACTCCACTAAAGCCAAGTGGTCTCTGCCTAAAACACAAACATTAATTTAGACTCATACAACCCAGACTCAGGTTGTTAATCCTTCTCCTACAGTGAGAATATAAGATAAGAGAAAAAGCAGCAGAAAGGTGCAAAGCTCTTTGCTCTCACCTTGCAAGCAAAAAGCAGCTCCTCACCAACCTGGGAAAGAAATCAAACCACCACAACCTTCCAAAACCCAAGAAGCTCAACCTCCCTCCCTACTCTTATTAAATAAACTGACTTAATTAAGCCCATGTGTGCTGAGTTTGGCCCTGCCCTCATTTCCCCAGCGCAGAGCAGGATCAGCTCGTTAGAAGTGTTGAGGTTAAACTGGTGGCCAAGCAGGAGCCCAGTTCTAAAGTAGGATGTCAGGTCATCCTTGTTAAGCATTACTTCCCCAAAACTGTCCATATTTTTTGTTCCCAGAGTACACTTTGCTTAGAGATTTTTTGCTATGAGAATTTTGATGCACAAAAGAAAAACAAGTAGTATATTTTTTTTATCTTTTTAATGGTGCATTTTGAGTTCTTCCTCTGCTCTCTATTTCAGAGCTGGTAGAACATGTGCTGCCCCTTTTACTCCATCTTTAACTCCAAAATACAAGTGGACAGATTTCTGAGGATCCAGATGCTGCAACTCAAGGGACATGTGGAGTTATTGCTGCAGCAATGTGACGGGGCTCTTTCCCACCAGCTTTTAGAGTAGAAAAAGCAGTTAATGGCTTCTCCTGCCTGGTGTCCAGGGGCTGCTGGGTAAGGAGGGACGGGGGACAAGCTGCACCTCTAAAACCACCATGTCTTATAGGAAGGCAGACACCTCCCCATATGGTAGACAAGGGTTTGGGTTACGTTGAGGCTGATGGAAACAACACGACCCAAAGGATGAAAAGCACTCGGGAGCTGGAGAAAAGACAGATGGAACTCCATGAAAATTAGACAGGAAAGCGCTGTTGCACTCAATTATCTGCTAAAAAGCAATGATCACATATTTGTATAACACTTATTAATGGCTTCCTCACCTCTAAAAAATTGCACCCTGTCCAAAGAGTATTAACAGTGCAACACGCATTTTTGTTGCTAAGTATGATTACTTTTAATTTAGCTTCTTTATTTTACTGAGCGCAGTCTAAATCACTCTACTAAGTGCTCGCCCAGGCTGTTTTGTTACATGTGCTGTGTATTTAAGCTCGTGGTTATGGGTGGGAAAAAAAAAACCAAAACAAAAAAACAAACAACAAAAAAAACAAACAGCTTTTCCAGTTCCTTTCAAGTAATTCAATCCTCAGCCCCAAGTTAAATCAATTAGAGTCGCGATGCTGGGATTTGTCACACACACTCACGGAACTCCAAATGGTTTCGTTTTCCTTACGTTTGCTGGGGAAATGGGAATTGTCTTCGGAGCAGGCGTCGAAAGGAGCTTTACCTTGTCAGGAGCCTTGTGGTGTGAAATACAAGTCAAGCCACTGCCAAATTTTAACGTTTTTCCTCTGGCCGCTCTCTGTCGCAGCAGGTCCCATCAGACCAGGAGCTTTTTGCCCTTTATACTTTCCAGATTTCTCCCCCAACTGCCAAAGCTGAAATCTGGTGCCACGCTGGGGCAAATGGAAGAGCAACAAATGCCAAGTGACATTTCACCCTTGTAAAAATCGACTTTTTGCTCATTTTTGTATCCCTGAGGTTCGGCGCTGCTGACCCACGGCTCCCAGGGTGAACGTTGGCCTTGCGAGTGGTCACTCATAAAATAGTTTGAGGATGTGACTCCAACCAGCCCCACGAAGAGCCCTGCAGAAAAAGGACTATTAAATGTTGATGGTCACATAGGATTTGGGGGAAAAACATGAAAACATTACCTCTTATAATAACTTTCCAGCACATTTCCATTAACAACCTCTGCTCTATGGAAGGAGATATTTAAGTGAAACGGTAAATGAATTCCGTGTATAATATATATTTCCATTAAATATTTCTGCATCACACAAGCAGTTTTAAGCAAAAGAGTAAGTAAACATTCCCTGTGCGTACAACACATTTCCATTAAGTACATCTGTAAGGTAGAGATTTTTATGATGATTATAGTGATTTTTGCTTCATAAAAGCTCCATAAGTATTTTTAATCCATTACGGCTTGTGAAAGTGCAGATTTACATTTATGGTAATCCTGAATTTTATTTTGCAAGGGGTTCTGCCATTTGGGGAGAAACGGGACCAAAGAACCCCTTCCTGTAAAAATATTGCTGAACTCCACGCTCGGATCCAGGCTTGCCCCAGCTGACAGTAGCAATTTATTTTATATCAGCCACGTTTATCCACCTTCAAGTCACTGTTCATGCAAAGCAGCAGCATCTGCTGCTGGGTTTTTAGGAAGATGTCCGTGGGAATCAGGAATTTGGCCCATTATATCTATTTTTGGCCGGTTTCCCACGGCGATGAGTTGTGCAGTTTGTCTGTCAGATCCCTCCTCCACCTCCCTGGTGCTTCTTCCCCTCCCTTCCTGCAGAGCTGGGTGGTTTGGGTGGGCTCAGGCAAGCACCCAGCCTACAGTGCTAAATTTAATGGTAGTATTTACTCCAAATGCCTTTTTTTTATTCATTTATATGAACATGGATCAAATTACAACACCTCAGTGCCTTCTGTGCAAGGGTAATTTAACTATTCTGTGGATCCTGAAGTTAACAGGGACCTTGTGCCATCAGAATAAATAAAATATGACAAATGCTATTACTGTTATATATGAAAATATATGTTGTGAAGCGCACAGTGGGGTCCCAGCCTGCAGTTACCTCTGTTTTCTTTGCCTTTTAGTGATATCATGTAGAGCCGCTGCAGGACTTCTTTTTTTTAATGGGAATTATAATTTTTTTACTGACTCTGGGAATACCCTAAAGCATTAAAAATAGGTACTTCATTATTTTGAGCTTCTGAATAATTTGTAAATGTTTTATGCTGTGGAGTTTGTCCATCTGGACGCCAGCCTGCAGCCCTGAGGAGAGCTGGGAGGGAGGGCAGAGCCAGCCCCAGCCCTGAGGACCAGAAAACAGAGAGATGCTGGCGGTTAAATGAGCGTGCAGCTATTAATGGATGTTATATTACCGTGTAAGTTGGGATGTTTTTCAGGAATGAACGGATATCCTAGTTACAGGCTATGAAAAATCTGCACTGTTTCGGATTCCTTTCAAAATATTTGTGTATCTAGAGCCTGGAGAGAGACCAAGCTTTGCTGTGCCTCCAAAAGGATTTTTGTTTCTGATGCCCTGTAGCATGCCCAGCACACAGCTCACGGCAATTATTAAGCTCTAACTACCCCAGCAAGCTGAGCTGAGCAATATTCCATGTTTCTGCTTATCAGGGCCTCCAGCATAAATCCTCCAGGGTGCCTTAGCCGTGCTTTTCCCACAGCCCAACCTCCGCTTCCCGACGTGGGCTTGGAGAGAACCCAGCAGCTCAAACGAAAACAGAGCAAAACCCTGAGAGCCTTCACCTTTTGCCATGCCAAAACTTCTCGGAGTCATGAATTTCTCATCAGCAGGGGAAAATACAAAGCTTTTGCTTGAAAACCAGATCCAGGTTGGTGGCAAAGCTGATCTAAAATGAACTTCTCTTAGAAAAGCAGGAATTAGCTGATCTTAGCACCAGCTTTGGGGTTTCAGCCTGAGCGTTGTCCCAAGGTGGTTGCAGAAATCAGGGTTTTTTTTCCAGAAAACATGTGCCCAGCAGGGAGGGCAATCAGGCCGAGCTCATTAAAGAACAGCCGGATGATGGTGACGATCGTTGAGATGTAATTACCAATCCTGTGAATCCAATCGCCCATCAGCTTTAATCCATCAGCACACCGCGCGGGTTACACGCCGCGTTACGGCCTCGCTCCGCTGCCAAGCCTTGGGATTCACTCTTGGCATAACTTTGTTGAATGTAAAAATACTTTTGTGTGTCATCTCCACCCAATACTTTAATAACAATTCATTTCTCCTGTAGATTCCTTGGTGAGGAGCTAATACGCGGGTGCTACGCGCAACATGTCGTCCTTCAGCTGCCACTCGGTGCAGAAGAACGAGCAAGAAGGAATTAGGCCAAAGCAAAAATCATTGTTCTCTGGGGTTTTTTGAAAAGCCTAACCTGTGGAAATCTTCTCACTACTTTCCTAATCAGTCAGGGTATTTATGAAGTAAGAAAACACTCAAAACATACCTACTCCAGGGTGTATATGTAGAAATATCCTTTTATAATATAACAAATGCTTGGTGCCACCAGGAAAGGATTTCACCACCGACTGCTTTTCTCTCCTTCATTATTATGGGAAGCATAGCCTCAGCCCTCTCCAAACCCACTACAGACAGTAATTATTTCAAAAGGAGAAGTGACTGTTAGGTACCAACAGCTGGTGGGGTGGAGGATGGGGAGGAGAGGGCGCGCACGTGTCCGTGCCCTCGCATTCGTTTGGGAAGATGGAGAGGAAAAGCTGTGGCTCAGAGGAAGTGCACGGGGGATGTCTCTGTGTGTTTGCACTCATTCTTCACATTTGTTAAAACAATAGAGAAATGTTTCCATTTGGAAAAAGTTTGTACCTCCCATTGTCTTTATTTTTTTGCAAATTCGCTTTTGTTCCTGGAAGAGGAGCAAATGATGGAGTGCTCTGTCAAAACGCAATGAATTGCTGCTTCCCTTTCTTTTCATTTCAAAACTTAAACTACCTTTTTTATTTTTTTTAACCTCCCTCTTCTCCTTCCTCAAATCAAATAAAACAAAGAATTGCACACATCTATAACCTTTGGTTCTGCTGTCACCGACAGCCAATGACAGATTTCTGTGCAGCAAAAGAAAAAGCTCCCACTTACAGCAAGAACACAAAAAAAATCTTTGCTGTCTCAAAAAGTCTCAGCATCATCCCCGAGCAACGGGGGCTAAAACGAAGAGCACGTTCAAATGGGTTAAAACTGAATAAAACTGTGGATTTAAGAGCCTGTTAAGGGTTGGGGAGGCAATGAAATGCTGCTGGTTTATCAAATTCCCATCCTAACACTAAAAATTTGCATCAGGGTGCAGGGGAGTAACCCTACGAGAAGGCAGAGGTCAAGAAACCCCAAATCTGCCCCAGTAGGTTAGACAGGGGAGTGCAGAGGCTGGGGACATCCTTTTGCTCAGCAATTTGGCCTCAAAGGGGCATCTCAGAGGGAAAAGGGGCATGGGACCTCCCTGCATGAGCAATGGGCCATGCCACACAACCCTGCAGCTTCCTCCTCCGCCCCCGTTTCCCCCCATTCTTCCCTCAAAATTGCCGTTCAGCACAGACACATGCACACTGTGCCCAGGCTAGGAGGGAGCAGCTGCTGCTGATGAGCTCACCTATATTTATGCAAATCGCAATAATTACCATTTGATAGCACTTGCCGATGAGTCTGATTACATGGCACGTTGGGTGATGAGTCCCAGCTCTCACGGCGGTAGCCGGGAGCAGAGCAGCGACCTGCTGCTGCCCGCTCAAGGTGGTCTGAGACCACGGGCTGCCTCAGGAAGAGCACGAAAAGCCAGGGTACGGCTGTGTATCAACCCCCACCCAGCCTCCGGTAAATGCAAATAGCTCTTGCTGTGTAAAAACACAGTTACATGTGTTATTTGGGACTGATTAGTCCGTTCTGGGAGCACAGGAGTCAGGCCAGGCTTTGTGGGACTTCCAAGTTGTAGGTTCAGGAGCTGCTCAGGGTGGTCATTCCAGCCCGTTGCTGGCTAATAGCACTTGAATTGCTTTGAAAAGAGAGAACAGGCTTGTGATTGTGGACTGCAAAGGGCTGTGTGTTGTATCAGCTCCAGAGCAGGGTGTAACTATCCCAGCAGGGTCCCACCAGGAGGGGCTTCCTCATTTCCTACGGGTTTCCGAGCTGATCTTCATCACCCTTCCACATCTGCAGTAGCTGTGAGATGCACAGCTCAGCGAGCTCCTACTTCCACCTCACTTCACCATCAGAGAAGATATTTCATGGAATTCCTGTTGAGGACATCGGGGACCAGAGCTGTGGGAAGTGGTTCCCACTGCAGGGACTTGGAGAAACCATGGGGCCAGTCCAGAGAAGGGCCTCATCTCCTGAAGGCACCTCACCTGGGCTTGAGCACTGAGAGATGGAGGGAGAATCACCACGTTGGAGGACAATGCTTCAGTCTGGGCTACTCATTCCTCAGTGAGATTCACTGGGGTTCATTCAGTTCTTCTAGTATTATAGGTAATAAGGCCCTGGGTGCTGTGGAAGGGAATAAAAACTCCTGTGCTTATATTTTGTGTATATTTTGTGTAATCTTTTAGGTAAAATATGGCTTGGAGAAGAAAATGGAAGTTTTCATAGCATCACCTTAGAAATTTCCAAGGCCTGAAGTTTAAAAAAAAGATCAAAAATATAAAACATTTCAGCTGGAGAATGCTCTTTTCAGTAACGTGTGATTCCCCAGTGCTAATCTTTTCTGCTGAAACCTGAAAAAAAGCTTTAAGGTTGGTCTGTCTAAACCAGATTTGCTGTGGGTGGGAGTGTCCAAAGAGAGATTTTCAATGGGAAACTCCTCAAAGCAGTTTTCCTTTTCCATGTAGAAGAGATGACTTTACCAGGTTTAATTCTGTGTCCTGCTGGATTGCACGGGCACATGTACAAAGGGTCACGAGACAACGTGGGCTTTGCTTTCTGCCTGTCCCCAGCAACACACTCAAATAAAGGCTCTTAGCCAACAGTTGCCTAAATAACATGGCAGGTTCAAACCTCCTTTCAGCTACCAGCAGCCTCACGGTGCCCATCCCCAACGTCTTGTACACAACTGTAACACTTGCCCAGTTTACAGGCGGGATTTCCAGACCTAAGGTTTAGGTGTTATCTTCTCATCTCGGCAAGATTAGAAGAAGTAAATCACCAGAGAATTGCTAAGTATCCATTTAATTGCCAAAGACTG
>ML997693.1:1357604-1368385 GCA_010365825.1 Otus sunia | reverse complement strand
ACTGAGGGTGCATCGATCCCCTCGTCTAGATCATCAGTAAAGATGTTAAACAGGAGTGGCCCCAAAACCCAGCCCTGGGGGACACCACTCGTGACCGGCCGCCAACTGGATTTAACTCCAACCACCACAACTCTTTGGGCCCGGCCATCCAGCCAGGTTTTTTTTGGATCACAGATTAGCAGTATCTGGTTTCCAGCACTATCCAGCTCAATTCCAGTCCTTTCAAAGGCATTTATAACCTCCAGGAGGACCATATTTCTAGAAGTCCCAGTTTTCTTAGTGTTCTCCAGAACGATGTCTCACCAAAAATTGTTGGGAGTCATTTATTCAGCTGGACTGTCATACGGGGTCGGGGAGGTAAATCCTAGACCTGGACCTATTTAATCCCATCCCAAGCCCTCCCTGACACCAGAAGTGGACCTCCTCCCAGGAGAGAAGAGGGACTCACAAGGTCCACACACACACCTGAATCTCTTACTCCAGTCTTACCCTTTTTTGTGCTGTGTTGGTGAAACAAAGACAAGCCACAGAGTGAGGTAGAAATATTAAAGCAAGAAGGATTATGTGCTTAAGTGTAAACTGAGATGGAAGATTAAGTCTGAAGAAAGAATTACTTATGTGGGGGCCTGTTGGGACCTGCTCCTCACAGCTCACTTCGCACCAGCTAAGCGATTTTAACCCTCTGCCTTCCCCAATTGCTTCACTCTTACCCCCATCACAGCTGAAGGAATTTACTTTAATAAAGAACATCATTAAAAGCTGAGCTGCATTTCTGTTGACCCGAGAGGGAAGATTCAGGCTTCTCACCTTTTCTTTCAGAATTTAAATAATATGTGCACTCCCCATTGCAGGGACTTAAGAAGGGCCGATGTGAGCATGGGGGTAGGTCTGGGGTGAGAGCGGCTCGGCAGGACCCCAAATATCAGGGGGCACAGTCAAAGCTCTGCTGCACACCAGGCTCATCCCCATGCTGTCCCCAGCCATTCCCAGCTGTCCCCCTCCCCTGGGGACCCAAAGCACATGGATACAGTGCTCAGGACATCATGGTCATCAATCTTTTGTTGAATTGTGGTTCCCTCGCTGATTTTTCTAATATTGTCCAGTATCCTCAGACTCCAGGAGGTGAAACTACAGAAAAGAGTCAGATCACAGCAGATTCATAACAAAATCATAAGAAACAGGAACTCTACAAGTACAAGTTTTTACACTTTTCTGACTCAAAGGGAAAACTAGAAAATGTGACACAAAAACTCCCAAACCAGAAATAACACAAAAACACTTAATGAAAAATGTCAAGTTATTCTGGAATATGACTCATGAATTTTGATGCTGATTTTGAATGCTGAATGTGTACATTGTGACCTTTCTTTGATTATTAAAGTTATTCTAGTACACCTTGAAAAGCTGCACTAATTCAAGGCAGTCCATCAGGGTTTACCTGGGCTGTCCTGGACAGCATGGTGAACCCACAACCGCAGGAAAAGGAAAGAGAGAAGTTATTTTGGAGAGGCCTAGTTCTTGGGAACTGATGTATATTTGTATATTTGCAGCTGGCATATCTTTGCTCCAAGAAATCCCAGTGTTGGGGTCAGACCAAGCAGGTGAGGACTGGCTGGCTCCAGCCCATCAGCCCTACTAGCTGCACATCAGCACAGATCTCCATTTTAAGATGACTCCCAACGGATGGTTGAGTTTGAATCCCAGTGGATGTCCCAGGGGATATCTGCCACAAATTGTTCATAAACAAGAAATTGTTTGTCAAGAGGATGTCTCAAATAACTCAGAATCACAGAATCACAGAATCGTCTAGGTTGGAAAAGACCTTGAAGATCATCTAGTCCAACCATTAACCCAGCATTGGCATTTTCCAACTACATCATATCCCTCAGCTCTATGTTGACCCTACTCTTAAACACCTCCAGGGATGGGGACTCCACCACCTCCCTGGGCAGCCCATTCCAACGCCCATTCCAACCCCTATTCCAACTCAAGTGGGGGAGAAGTGGAGCGAGCTCTGCAGAGGTGGAGCCGTGAGCCATTTCTCTCCCTCTCCTTCCTGTTGCTGCCCAGAGACAGAACTTGACTAATTGTGCAGGTACAAGCCAGAGAAAATGAGAACCTTCTGGGACAAGCTACTGTGCATGAGTAAGAAAGACTTCAAAAAGGCAACACACCACGTGTGTCTTTGTCAAACCACCACCTATGGACCAAGCTGGCTGCTCTGAGACAACACAGGACCCAAGGGTGGTGATTCCCCTTTTCCTATTCCCTCCTTCTCTCTTTTCTCTTTCCTCTTTCTGCTCACTCTCTTTCTTATATTCATGTGTATAAGTTTTGTAGGAACTGAATTGCTATCGGTTGATTGTTGACGGGTTATTAGGAAAACAGTCCCATTGCCAAAGCGCCTTTATTGGTTCCCTGGATGGTTACCAGTTGATTGTTGCCAAATTGTCTCCATTCACTCACTGAAGTGGTCAGTTAATAAAGTCACCAGCACAATTGTTCCTCAGAGTCATTGTGGTGACCCAGCTGCCCTGCAGCTCTGCCGAGCAGACACTGGCTCTTCCAATGGGGAATTCAAAAGATTCACCTACCTCGTGACCCACTGTGTAGGACAAGACAATATCCCAGATAACTCCCTAACCCAAAATGGACCATAAAGAAGAAGCATGGGTCCACAGAGAGAATCCCATGAGATGGGGCCACCTTGGGTCTTTTACACCACGGGAAAGCACCAGCAAAGACTCAGAAGATCCTACAGAATTTGCTTCAGCCACATTTTCATCCCTCCTTTGTTTGCTTTCTGTGAGCACTTTTTAGGAAGTGGATTTGTTGTTGAGCATATTTACAACAGGTAATTTTAAGAGGCAATTATAAGACACAAGTCGCTGAGAATTATATGTTCAGACTAGGATCCACAACTACTTGCTGTGAAGAGCTGACTCTGAACCCCAGGTGAACCCATTCAGAAACCAGATGTGATATTGTGCAACATGGATGCCTGCTAAGGTTAATTAACATGTCTTAAGTGCCCATAACATAGAACACCTATAAAATAGCTATATGGGGAAGGGTTTTCATTGAAGTTATTTGGTGCTTAAAATTTCACGTAAATAATAATTATAATTAGTTGGCTCAAAGGTTTGCAAGGCAAGAAAAATGAAGCTAAATTAACTGACTCAGTTATTCACTGTAAAATATTTGCTCCATGCTGCTATGCTATCATACCAGCAAATGCATTTAATAAAACTGTGGCACCTTGAAATGCCTTTTTGCATGTGCATCTTTTTTTTAAAAGAAGTGGAAATCTTTGCAGAGTGAAAGAGAATATTTGATTTCCCCTGCAGAGGACTAACAGAAACGAGCTCATCAGGCACATTTCACAGCAAAGCTCCAGAGCGGCGAGAGACACCAGAGTTACAAAACCTGAAACTGGGAAAAGCTTTTCAAAAGGTTGTTTGAGGGCAAAGCCACCCGCGTAGGTACCTGTGCTGGCGCTGTAGAGTGAATTGCTATTTGTATTAATTAACTAAATTAAACACGTGTCTCTCGCAGTAAATAGACGTGACTGCTATCGTGCTGAGGCTCCGAGCGGTTGAGGGAGCTGCAGGTTTGGTCCAGCAGCAGGTGGGTATTGACAAAAATTGTCCCTCCAGTCAGTAAAAAGTCTCCGGGATTATTTGGCATCATTTATTGTAAAGGGAAAATCCCATCCCACACGGGGGAGCCCAAGCCATGAGCTCCCGCCGAGTCTGCAGCGATGGGCAAAATACAGCACACCACGATGTTTTACCTTCTCCTCTGCACGCCGAGTAACCCTCCTGCAGCATCGCAGGCAGAAGGATCAAGGTAAACCCTGTCTTTAAACGGGGCACGTGGGATTTTCAGGGGGAAAAAAGAGGTAAGCAGATTGGTCGGGTGTATTTAGGGTGACCCTGAGCAGCGCTGAGCCCTAATGCCCCAGGGTAAAAGTGGTGTCAGAGCAGATCCATAAAACATAATTACTGCCACGTACCTAAAAATGTCTGTTCCCAAATGTGGTGGTAGCACGAGCTCAGCTTCATGCCCGTGGCCACGCTCAAGCTGACACATGACTGATGCTCTATACACATACTATATGTATTTTACCTGTGTTGGTGGTCTCACCAACTAGGCAAGCAGCCTTATCCCTTTTCCTGATTGAAGAAAGAAGAAAGAAGCAGTGAAATTATCTTTTTGATGATTTTTACCCTAAACTGAGCGTTGCTAGCTACAGCTAAAAAGGACTTGGTGCACCACAGATGTTTTTACTTCAGTCCTGAAATGTCCTGTTTTGTTTTAGGTAAGGAGAGAGCAGGGTTGGAAGAGAGAGTCATTAACTCTGAATAAGTCTAAATTATCTTCTCCCTCCCATCTCTTGGCCCATTCTCCTTGGATTTGTGATTTTTTTAAACACCTCAGCACCCCTTGGGTATTTTCTCTTACAAAACAAGGAGTGGGTTTCCCATCCTTGGGTAGGGAGAGCCTTAAACAGCCCTTTGCAGAGCTCTTTCAGCCAGTCTAGAGGAGGAAAAGCTCCTCCCTGCAAATCCTCTTTGCATTTCTTTCCCCACCAGAACTACCTTCTCTCGGCCTGTGATGTGCTGAAGCGTGATATTGTGCAAGTTCCTTTCTGAGAAAGAGAGAAACAAACACAGACAGAGGATGAAAGCTATAAGAGGTAGTTTGGAAATACGATAAGGGACAGCATTTTCTTTTTCTTCATTGACAGCCCCAAGAATTTTCAGTTTTGCTTTCATTTTCTACCTGCAGACGGTACTCTGTGATGGAGATGAGTGTCCCACCAGCCACACCGCTCTAAACAAAAGCTTAAATAACCTTAAAAGGGGAAATGGAGTCAGATGTGTAATAACACTTGGTTAATGAGGAGTTCCCTGGCACACAGCTTTGCTTTCCTGGAGACCTGAGGAGTCTGTCCTGTGATATATGGTCCCACGTTATGATATATCAACCAGAGGTTGATGGGAGACCTATCACTGTTTGGTGGACCACAAGATGGTTCACTGCATGACGGGCCTCTGCGTGGTGGGGCTGAGCTGGCTCTCCCCAAAGCAGAGCTGCTGCATCCACCCATTAACCTCAAGACTGAGACTAAACTCTAAAAAAAACCCCTCTTCCCTTGGACTCAGGTAGCAAAACCTCTAAATTATGCAGTTTCAACCTGTTTGTACCCCCCGGCCAGGGTTTGTGGCCACAGTAAGTTATGCTAGAAACGTGAAATGAAAGTGAAACTTTCACCTAACATTTTCTCTTCCCCTTCCCACCCTACACACTCAGGGAGGGTTAATCTGCCTGTAGCAGGTGTCCAGGAGTGTAAGAAAACATTCCTCACCCAGTGGTTTTATTGGAGGAGTGATGCCCATACAACAGCCGCTTGGATGTTTCCTGCTTTTTTTCAATATCATCAGGGAGAAAAATGAAATAACACAGAGATCCTTTGTGTGCAGGTCCGAGCACTGAGCCCACTCCACCTCCCCCCAGGAAAACCAGCCTCCAGGTGCTCTACAGCTCAAAAAAGCCTTTATCTTCTTATACCTTATCGTCTGCTCTGCAATACGGGCTCATGCTGGAAACTATTTGGCCCACTTGAACCTCAACAGGACTTTTTGTCCCTAAGGACATATTATTCAGAAGACATCCACTGGTTTTCTTTACTTTTAGCATCATAAAGATGAACTTCTTGAAAGTACATCTCCTGAAAAAAAAAAAAAAATTATATGGGAAGCCTACTTAATTATTTCATATATCTTTGGCATACTTGATGAGAAGCACTTTAGTGTGTAGGTGTAGCTTCAGCAGAGAAAACAGGATTAAATTTATAGAGAGTGGTAAAATTATTCTATGCAATTACAGCCTGCCTTTGAGACCCTTCCCCAGAGAGAGCTTGGAGCAGAACTGAGTACGGCCTTACCCGTGACACCAGTGCTCTCTCTTCTTCCAAAAATACTGTTCTCCATGTGTAATGCCTTTGTCAAGCTTTAAATGGGTTATTATCAGTGGTAACTCCAAGTTGATATGTCAGCAATAATGCCCAGACCATCCCGTAGCTGTTGATAGGCATTGGGCTGAGTTGGGTTCCAGCAACACCCAGCTGCAAATTTAGGGTTACTATGGGGTTACTATGACCTCTTCTTTAGCTACATGACATGATCCATCTCAAAATACTCCAGAGCACTGAAGATATTCCTCAGTCATCTTTGCTTGGAGGGTATCTGAGCACTGCAGAAATGCTGCAGTGCCCAACCCTTGATTCCCAAAGCGCAGCCCAACCAAAATGGTTCTCTGTCTGGGTTGGGCACGTTCACCCGCCCAGCAAAACCCTTCCAAAGGGAACACAAAGCATTGCTATAACCTTTTCCCAGGAGGTGGGACTGTGTTTGCGTACCCAAGAGACAAGCCCATTGCTCAAAGAACTGGAGCACCTCTGCTGTGAGGACAGGCTGAGAGAGTTGGGGGGGTTCAGCTGGAGAAGGGAAGGCTCCGGGGAGACCTTAGAGAGGCTTTTCAATAAAGGGGGCTTAGAAGAAAGATGGGGACAGACTTTTTAGTAAGGCCTGTAGCCATAGAACAAGGGGTAATGCCTTTAAACTAAAAGAGGGGAGATTCAGACTAGATAGAATGAAGAAATTCTTTACTGTGAGGGTGGTGAGGCCCTGGCACAGGTTGCACAGAGAGGTGGTAGATGCCCCATCCCTGGAAACATTCCAGGCCAGGTTGGACGGGGCTCTGAGCAACCTGATCTAGTGGAAGATGTCCCTGCTCATGGCAGCGGGGGTGGACTAGATGGCCTTGAAAGGTCCCTTCCAAGCCAAACCAGTCTGTGATGCTGTGATTCTATGATATTCCATTAGCCAAGGGCAATGGAGCTGGTGCAGGGTCTGGAGCCCAGGTCTGATGGGAAGCGGCTGAGGGAACTGGGGGGGGTTAGTCTGGAGAAGAGGAGGCTGAGGGGAGACCTCCTGGCCCTCTGCAACTGCCTGACAGGAGGGTGCAGAGAGGGGGGAGGAGTCTCTTGAGCCAAGGAGCCAGCGCCAGGCCAAGAGGGAATGGCCTCAAGCTGCGCCAGGGCAGGGTCAGACTGGCTCTGAGGAAGGATTTCTTTGCAGAAGGGGCTGTTGGGCGTTGGAATGGGCTGCCCAGGGCAGGGGGGGAGTCCCCATCCCTGGAGGGGTTGAAGAGTCAGGCTGACCCAGCGCTGAGGGATCTGGTGGAGCTGAGAATTGTCAATGTGAGGTTAATGTTAGACTGGAGGCTCTTCAAGGTCTCTTCCAATTGAGATGATTCTGGGATTCTGTGAAATCACCGCCCCATGTGAAAACCCTTCCAGGAGCAGACGAGCCCTCCAGTGACAAAAAAGCAGCATTTGCCCCTGTGTTTTTTGCAGAAAACAGGAGCAGATCTGAGCAGCAGATGGGGAGGCACAAGGCAACAGATGCCTGTGAGGAGCATCACAAGCAGCACGCAGCGGCCGCCCGATTATTGTTGAGCTGTCACAGGCGGCGCAGGGGACGAGGGGACAAAGCTGGCGTCTGTGCCAGGGAACGAAGCAGTGCCAGGGGACACAAGGCACCGCAACGGGACGCTCTGTGCTGTTAAACTCCTCCGGAGGAGTCTGCCCCGAGCGCTGGGGGGACCGACACCACCCCGCTGTGGGCACCAGACCTGCCCCGTGCCTCCAGGAGATGCCGCAGGGATCGGTGCAACCTACAGACAGACTCTGCAAAGCAAACGTCTCGCACTGAAACCCTGTGAGATTTTTAATACAGCCACTTAGACCTTGAAAACTGCAGAAAACGATCAAATCCACAGATTAGCACCCAGCCTCTCAGGATCCCTGAGATGAAACACAGCGTGCGGCTAGTTTTTGCTGGCTTGAATATTTTTTGCTAGCATGTGTTTGTGACAAGTGTATGACAGGCAAGGTGTTTCCCACCACATCAGGAACAGAAATCCTACGGGAAATGGCTGCTTTGTGCGCATCGTACACATGAATCCTGAAAGCCATTGGCAGAACTGTTTCAAACAAGCATGTGAAATGGTTGCATGAGAGCTTCTCAGTCTGTTCAAAACGAGGACTTTTCATCCCCAAGTCAGCCCTGTTTCCCAAAGCAGAGAAGCATCTTCCCAGGATGCATCAGCAGGACTCTCCGCCCTTCGTGTTTCTCCTGGATCTTTGAGCACCTTTGGGGAAGGATGGCAAGATCAGGACATCACTTTGGGGAGGGCAGCTGAAAGGCTGATTTTCCAGGCACTGGGATCTCAGTAAAAGCACTGAGATAGATTTAATAATAAAGAGAAAGGTGGCTAATGCGGAGACGCTCTGACTGGGGCTGCAGGAACTTGCAAGTTAGTTTGGCTGGAAGGTTTAGGGCAATGAAGCTGGTGAAGGGTCTAGAGCACATGTCGTATGAGGAGAGGCTGAGGGAACTGGGTTTGTTTAGTCTGGAGAAGAGGAGGCTGAGGGGAGACCTCATGGCCCTCTACAACTACCTGAAAGGAGGTTGCAGAGAGCTGGGGATGAGTNGTTTAAGAGTCGGGTTGACATAGAGCTGAGGGATCTGGTGTAGTTGGGAACTGTCAATGCTGGGTTAATGGTTGGACTGGATGATCTTCAAGGTCCTTTCCAACCTAGATGATTCTGTGATTCTGGGAAGAGCACCCAGCACACCATCGCAGCTCAAGGATGACTAAAACCAGGCTTAATCCTAAATCAAATTGAACTGAGAGCTGCAGCCATGGGGGAAAAAAAAAAAAAAAAAAAAGAAAAAGAAAAAGATATATTTTTACAAATAATTTCGTGTTTAGTTTTTATCTGAAGATGATACTTGAATTCTGAAGGAGATGCACTTTATCGCAAATAAGGTTTCTAAAAGGCTCAGCTGTGCAAAGAAACACACTGAGGGTGCATACAAAGTGCAGTATGAAGAAGTATTGCACTTAGGGTTGAATGAAATGTTTCAGTTAACCAAAACAGAATTTTAAAAACTATTTTTGACCAAGCTGCTGAGTCCAAAGAAGATCCACAATTATGGCAAATGCCAAATGTGTACAAAAAAAAAAAAAGGCAGTGGGAGACACTCCACCTCCTTCCTCCCATTCGCATCTTACCAAATCTGCCCACTGAGAAACCCGACAACGCAGCACGTATGAGGCTGCAAAAACCACTCACTTCAGCAGGTCAAGAGGGAAGAGAAATGAAGAAGCAAATAACCTAGGTCATGTTTTTCAGAGCAATGGGGAAACAAAACTGAAGGGAGAGGCAAAACTACGAGGCGCAAGAGGGAAGGGAGAGAAAAATTCCTTCATTACAACTGGCTACTGGGACAAAGTGACAGGTCCTCAAAAGGGAATTTGCAGACTCAGAAGGCAAGTTTTTCCATACACAAAGGAAAATACTTGGAAAAAGACTTATAAGGTGGGCCTTATATATTTATAAAAGAGAAGGTATTGCATGAAAAGAATTTGGGGGATCCTGTTTCACTTATTTTACAGCAACTGAGTGGTCTCCAGTGAGTCCGGCAGCCCAAAGGAGGCCAACGTTGAGTCAAAAGGTTGAGTTGGGGTTTTTCCTTCCAGGGGACATTGGAGGGGATGCCGGGAGGAGCCTGGGCTAAGCCAGACCCCGCAGCCTCAGGTAGGGACAGGAGGCTCCTCTTCGGGGACCACCACAGGGACCCCAGCCCTGAGCCATCTGCCCGGACCTCCCGGTTCCTCCTTGGTGGTAATTATCTTTTTTAGCAATTGAAATCTCCCAGCGTGGCAGAGTAACGATGTGCTCGTCGGTCACGGAGCAGTCATTGTGTCGGCTTGCCAGACCAGCACATTTCAGAGTCATACATCTTTCCCAAAAATAGGTGAATAAATTGTCAAGCCATTAAAAACACAGCAGTCAAAAGCTCAGCCAGGCCCACGTGTTGTCAAGCACCGGGGTCACCAATGCTGCGCTAACACTAGGGAAAAAGTGTCCTCATTAGAAAGAAAAATACATCTCGCCATCACCCCGAGGACAGCAAAATGGAGGAAAAAAAAAACAACCAAACAACCTGCAGAGGTAAACACAGAAAGTTAAAAGGAGAAATAGAAGTGATGGGATACAGCCTGCGGTGCAGGGAAGGGAGCACAGAGCAGGACTTGGGAGCTGAGCTGTAATCCCTGCTCAGCCACCGAGGTGCCTTAGGAAATCAGTTAACCCCTGTGATCCTGTTCTCTGAAAATGGGGATAATCGTTCTTACCCACCTACACCCCTTGTAGGGGTGTGGTGGGATTAGTTAGCAGCAGATCTAGAAAATGCAAATTGCTAAACACGCTAACGAACCGCATGTGTTTCCACTCCGGTGCTGGCTCCTGGGTGGGATGAAACAAGCTCTGCTTTTCCCACTGGTGTTTTATCTTTCTTTCGTGGATGCCCAGAGGAGCCCGGCTGCTCGTAGCCATCGGAAAGCAAAGCCTCAACCTCTGCCCGGCTCATGAGGGTCAGCCCTTATCCAGGCAGCAATTCCCAACACAGCTGAGAAACCACATCCTGCGCTGATGCTTACATTACTCAGAGGTCCCTGTCACAAAAAACACAGAAAAAAAACTTATTCCATTCCTCCAGAATCACAGAATCATCTAGATTGGAAAAGAAAGGTCTGGAGCCCAGGTCTGATGGGGAGCGGCTGAGGGAACTGGGGGGGTTTAGTCTGGAGAAGAGGAGGCTGAGGGGAGACCTCCTGGCCCTCTGCAACTGCCTGACAGGAGG
>ML997693.1:1346102-1356777 GCA_010365825.1 Otus sunia | reverse complement strand
TTTCTTCTGGACCACGCTGCCCTATTTACCTCACCAAACTGCTGGCTGACACATTATTAAATGCCTTATTACAGTTGCAGGAGACAAAAGCCAGACACACACTCAACCACGCAGCCTCCACCATCGTGTTAACACTTGCCAGTGGAGTAGAGACCTTAGAAATAAATCAGTTATCACAAATGAACTATCGTTTCCCAGCGGTTTGCCTACTTGGAGCTCAGGCAAGTCGCTGAGCCAAAAGGTCAGTGGGGACCCAGGGGAAAATAAAGAGTTTATCATCAGCCAGAGCAGGATTCAGTTCCCTTGACTCAAAGGTATTTGCAGCGTAGATGTCTCCATCAGAGCTAATCACCCCTCAATTCCTTTAGTCAGCGGAGAGAAACAGGCGCTTTTAGGGAGTGATTCATTGAATCTATTTTAAATGTCTTCTGCGGGATGAGATAAATCGCACCTAGAAATCTCAGTTTCTCTCATTCGGTCAGACGGATCCTACCACTAGTGTCAAGACGACCCATTTCATGGGTTTTAAATTAATAAGGAAAGCACCTTGGAAGGTGTAACGGCTATAGTTGTTTATTTTGAAGTCAAACCCAGCCCTTCATTTCTATAATTAAATGAGAAAACAACCAAAAAAAAATAGTAATAAAATATAAATAATGTATACACATATGCCCTGTGAGCATCCCACTCACTTCCCAGAGCTTGGGCGCCGTCACCGCCCTCTCTGTTTTCCTTCACTCCATTCCTCTTTGTCTGCAACTAGAAAAATTATTATTTTCTGTCCCAGATGTGAGATTTAACATTTGTTACCAGCACTTAGTACATGCTTGAATTATTGTGCTGGCTGCTAACAGAAAAAAGATTTAGTAGGACAAATATGGTGAAGAAATGAAAAAAATTGCTGAAGGTGATGAGGGGACGGCAAGAAAACTGCCAGAGAGTGGCTCTCCTTTCCATCCCGATGATTTATCTTTTTCATTTTAGCACTCAATGAGAATTTTGGTATTAGCACTGGAAACAACCTCTTAACAAAAACTGGAAAGGAAAGAAGCATTTCATACCCCAAATCTCCCTATTATTGGGATGTGGAGAAAAGAATCATTAATATTGCCGGGGGCATTGCGTTGGGGTTGTTAATTGGGCTCGTGGGGTAAGACCAAGGTGGCTCCCATGGGACCACGGGGCCCTATTATGTCTCCCCACATCCAAAGAGAAGCTCTGAGAAAGGCATCAAGCAGGGACACAGAGTCCTTCAGCCAGGCACATCCCAACATGACACCTTGATTTTAGAGGTAGCATCTAGTCTGGGGGAATTTCTCTTTTCTCCTTCATTTTAAGCATCAGATAAGGATAAAGCAAGAGCTTCCACAAGCTCTAGTTGCCCCATGAGCACGTCTTGTAACGCAGATGCTGCCAGATGACAGTGCAACCACCAACCCCGTGCCTGCAAACATCAAACCCCAAATATTTCAAAGGGCAGAAAATACTTTCTTTGCAAACCTTCCAAGTTTCAGAAGGGGAAAAACAAAAAAAAAAAAGGCAAAAAGTTGATGAAAGTGGTTGTGAAATCACTGACATTTGCCATCATCCTAGGACACTTTCCACAGACTGGCACCCAGATGATTTAAATCACACCAAGCCAAGGATGTTGCTGCTGGAGAACTGGTTTAAGAACCTCCCCAGAGATCAAAACTCCAACTGTAAGTCCACAGTCACACTACATTATTTTCAGGAGGGGTGTCTGGCAGCCAGCAACGCTCTTGGGAAAATCTTCATGGGTGTCACGGCCAATCCTCAGTGCTGTTCTCCCCTCAACGGAGGTTAAACCTGTCTTAAGTTGAGGTAACCAATACAGGGAGGCAAACTCCCCCTTCTCCACGCTTCCTTTGAAGATGGGGAAGAAAAAGGAGGGAGGTAGAGATGTAGGGAAGCTGGCTCGATTGCAGGCACTGACCCAGCAACTGATCTGAGACACAAACCAAAGCCTCTACGCCATCAACCTGAGGAAGTTCCAGGATGACCATGGATGGACGTACGTTGTGAGTGAGGGCTGTGATGGTGGTCGTGCATGGATGTGCAAGGTTTGCACGGGACCTGCAGGTTTCTTCTCATCCCAGGGATGCCAGCGTGGCACCAGGGCAGCCTCTGAACCATAAGGAGAGCAGCGAAGAATAAAAAGCCATTTTTAACACAGCTAAGCAGCTCCTGAGTGTGACAGAGGAACAGCTACACAGAGCCAGCTCGCCCTCGAAGGGAAGGCTGCAATCAGTAACACTGTTAAAAATAAAAACCTCTCTTGCTGACGCTGCAGTTACAGCTCGAAACAATCAAATCCTACACAAAGGCTTCATCTACTGAAGAATCACAAAATAGCACACAGTCCTGCCTCCGGTTTCCTCAAATAACAAGCAGCTCGATAGCCAGGGATGCAGGAAGGAGTTTATCCAGAGAGACCCTTCCCAATTAATTTTTGGAAGATCAGTGATGCTTCATGGCTAAATCAAGCCCTGGCACGGGGTCAGCAGGAGCTGAGGGGGGGACAGCCTCTTCCCTGCCAGCATCACTCATTTCTCCTTGAAGCATCACCAACCCTCCCTTCCCCTGGAGAACCTCCCAACCTGCTTTTATATTTTTAATTAAATTGGGATGATGGTCTGGTAGGGCCACCAGCACCTTCAGTGTCATCGCCAGCCTCAAAGACATGTCCAGCAGCTGAATCCCACCAGCAAATGCAGCTCCAGAGACGGTGCAACAGATTTGATTAATGAAACCCTGCTGTGAAAAAAATGTCAGGTTTATTAATTCAGCTTCAGCACAAGGCAAGGCTGCTTGCAACAGCAGTGGGAGCAGTCAGGTCATCCCTGCCTACTCTACTGGCATCTACATCCAAACTGGGCACCCCAACTTGCTCCACTGCCGGTGAGAAAAAAACAGGCACTTCTAGGAAATGAGTTTTTAGGTTTTCTCATCCCAGTGTAGACACCTGGGATCAGTCAGACAAGTCACCTGCTGTAAGCCAGAGCAGCTCCGGGGCAAATATCCAACAGCTGCCAAGGGCTGAGGAAGAGAAATCTGGCACTTTGAGGCCTTGGAAGGACTGAAAAACCAGGGAACTGCCAGGTTGGTGAGATTAAAGTCAGCAATTACCATCCAGGGAAATAAACCATCAGCCTCCTCAGCTGATCTGAATGCTGTCTGGGATGAGAGGCTGTCCCATAAGTCCTCAGCTAGTAGGTAAAACTGGGGAAGGGAGCAGAAGTACTGTGAAAATCAGGGGGAAGGGTAATGGTGACACATGCCTTTACAGTCTCACACTTGCATTTTATTTATATACACTCATCTAGCTAAGCAAATGCCTGTGAAAACCCACTAAATCCATTTTAAAACACTTTCTGAAAGCAAACTGTGCTGCGAGGCTCAGCAGAGAGTTTGTCTCCTCTCTCCAGGGGACTCCCTGCTCACTAGAGGTTGCAAACCTTCTTCTGATGACCATCATGGCCTACGTAAATGACCTAAGACTGGCTTTAAAGTGTTGTCCCAGCACTAAAGGGGCAGATCCAAGACCCCATAAGGTTGGTGTTCAAACCCAGATTTCTAAACCTCTGTTTTGGAAGAGCCCAGACCAAGCTTGGGCTCAGTCCACCACAGAAATGGGACTTTGTTGTTTCTCCTACTGATGTAAGAGAAGCCGGAGCAGGTAATATCTTGATATTAACTTTGGAAGTGAGAATGAGAAAAAAAGAAGAAAAACAGGCCTAGAAATTTCAGGGAGGTTTCTTGAGCCAAAATTCATACTGAGCTTCATAGATCGAACTGTTCCTACACACAAGGGTCTGCAGGAGAGTTAAAAACAGTTTCAAAGAAGGTGAAGACCCTCAGTGCAGACATCACATTTACAATCTTCTACATTATACCTCTTTTTAACAGCCGTAATTTGGAAAGGGTGAAGACACGATCTCTGTTTTCCAGCAGACAGATGACAGGGTGTCTACCCAAAACTTAAAGCCTGCTAATTGGTAGTAGGTTGTTTTGGGAGGATGAAGCCTCGCTCCTGTCCTGAGGATGTAATTACAAAAGGAAGATTGATGTTTCATACTCGGATCCGCAGAGGCCACTCCAGAGGGACGTTTATAGATCACAACACAACCACAGTAAACATGCGGGGACGTTAATGACACCCAACTGAGTTCTGCAAATACGCTTCAGAGAGGTGCCCAAATACAAGGGGGAGGAATTAATCTTCCAGAAGAATTATTTAAGACTTATAATCTGTTGAGAAAGGAATTACCGGCTGAGTGTTATGCAAAGCTGTGGTAATTATGCTAACAAATTAGAAATACATTTATCTGCTTTCAAAGATGTTCATCAACATTGTATGCTTGGCTTCCCCCATACACAGTTATGGGCAGAAATCATTTTTCTTTGCAGGTTTCCACGTACCAGCCCCACATCATAACAGACTTCAGGTAATCAGCCAACATAAAACCCCACTTTTGGGTCACATAATCTCTAAGACTCACCTCAAGTGCAAGCTGCAGCGATCTGACTTACGATCCCTGTAAGGTAAGGATGTCACTGTCACAACCTGTCCTGATGCTGAGGTCTGGCAGCAAAAAATCTCCCTGAAATGTAAGAAGTTTGATCCAGTAAAAGAGAGAATAATAAATAAATGTTTGTACAAAGTGCTCCGGATAAAGATGCATGTCTGATTATAAATGGTAAAGGTCAAAGTCGTATTTTTCTTCTTCACCTTTCTCCGGAAAATTGACATATTGGTAGTCAAAGAAGGGGTTTTAAGAAAGGCAACTATATTCTCTTCTACTCCTACACAAAGTCCATTCTTACAGTGTTTTTAGATCGATAAAATAGTTCATTTAAGCCATCATTCCCCGTGCAGTGGCGTGGGGAGGATTTCTGGTCAAACCTCATCCTGGCTGAGAACACCGTGGTGAGTCACCGGTTTAGGGCCCACGAGGAAGGTTTGAAAACATTTATTTTCCACTTGCCAAAGTATCTGTAGATAAAGCACAACATGGGACCATACTGGGTTTGTTGAAATTCTGCCAGAAAGCCTGGCAGGTTTCTTACAGAATTTTATCTACCAAGTGGGCAGATTTGGGAAAAAAAAAAAGAATCTGACTTATTTTGGGGGCTGCAGAGCATCCTGTAAAGCCTGCCACCTCATCTCTTGAGCCCACAAGCTCCAGGCAGCCTGTCTCGTGCAGCCCCCGAGCAAGCAGCTCCAGCACTTAAGCATCCCTCAAAGTAAATTTTGAAAAGAGCGATTATCTGTCAAATGTCAAATGTCAGATGTGGGGCTTGTCCCTCTGCAGGTGTCTCAGCTGGGAGGTGCTACCTTGTCCTTAGCTGTGCCATCAGAGGTGCAAGCTGCTCATTGGCCCTCAGAGCCTCCCAAGGGCAGATTTTGATGGCACTCAAGGACCCTTTCCCATCACAAGACACCACCCAATACACTCAACAGGACGTTGCTTCCAATGTCCTTCACCTCCCAGGGATAGCACCAGGAGCAGAACTGCTGCTCCTCAAAAGCATCCTGGAGGTTGTTAGCTTCTAAATGAGCTAAACTACTAAAAAAAGCTTTTAATGCACCAGAAGAGTGGAGTCCATCTCCATGGTGCCTCCCAGAGAGCACGACAGCCCATGGAGCACGTAGGCAGCAAGAGTGAAACCTCCAATGTGCTGTGGCATGACCTCCCAGCACCACCAGAGAAACACAGGCTCAGTCCCCCAACACCCTGCTCCAGAGGAGGCCCCAGCTGTGCTTTCCCAAGCAATATGAGGTCTTATCTCCTGGGAATTCACCCAGGATAAAAATCCTGGCCTGGCACACGCCATAGCTGGACTCTGCCCAAGGGTCCATCAATGCTATGACAAGGAGGAGTCTCAAAAACACCAAGAAGCCTGGTTTGGACGGTGGGTTGCCAAGCAGAGGAGCTGGAGAACCATTGGGAAGGGATGCAGAGGGGTGCACAAGACTGAGGACTTGCCTCTCCCCTCCCTTTTTCCTGTCAGGAAACAGGATCACTTAGAAACTTGGAGTAAGCATGTATATATTGACATCGGTGTATTGCAGAGGGAATGGCTATTTCCCCCAGAAGGCTGCCACCATTAACCATGCATATTCATACTGGTGCCTCCCAAGGCTGCAAGGTAGGAGGTAAATGCATTTACACCTTGTGAAAACAAATCGGTTACGTGCAATGAGAAAACATGTGCACGCAATTAATCATTCCAGGAAAAGCTGGTTAAGTCTCAGCAAGTTGCTTTCAAAACACCATCTCCTCCTAAATCAGGGATGTAGGAGGCAGGAGAGGTCCCAGCTCCTGGTGAGGGCAGACAGAATCCCAGAATCATCTGGGTTGGAAAAGCCCTTGAAGCTCCTCCAGTCCAACCATGAACCTCACCCTGACCGTTCCCAACTCCACCAGATCCCTCAGCGCTGGCTCAACCCGACTCTTCAACCCCTCCAGGGATGGGGACTCCCCCCCTGCCCTGGGCAGCCCATTCCAACGCCCAACACCCCCTTCTGCAAAGAAATCCTTCCTCAGAGCCAGTGTAAAATATCCAGATGCAGCAGCCCAGCACTAACCAGCACTGCACGAGCTGGAGCACCAACAGGGCGCAGACCAGCCAGGGTGGACCTGATGTTACTTAAACTGTTGCTAAATCAAATCTCTGCCTTCTTCGCTGCTGGTTGGGTGCCATGAGCGTGCCCTGAGGGCTGTGCCGGTGGGCTGACCGAAGCCCCTTTGATCTCTCCCCACACACCCAGGTTGTAATTTCCTGAGGACTGGAGCTTGCAGCAGTTTCTTTGTAGGCTTTGCCGACCAGCCTGATGTCCAAGGGAAAAGCTGGCTGCTGGATAGCGTGCAAGGACATGTTGCGACATGAAGCTTCACTCCAGGATGGGATTATCATCCTCTTGTCAGAACTCAAACTACTTAATTACTTTGCACAGAGACGGCTGCACTGCAGCGATGGAGGAGATGAGTTGTCCCCGCAGCAAAGGAGGACAAGGGTTTGCTCACGCAGCGGCCAGAATCTTGAGGGTAGGTGGAAACCCTCGGGCATGGTCCTGGGGGTGGGACAACCACCCTCTGGGCTCTCCCTGCCCACCATCGCGCTGCCTTTGATGATGCCAACTAGCAAAAGTAAGAGGAGAGAGCAAATTTACTCCCACTTTTCACCCAGCACGCTGTTTTGCTCACGAGAGTGTCCTCGCCCACTTCTTAAAGCTAAACTCATAGGAGAGGTGCTTCTGTTTAATTATGAAATAAGTAGTGGTGTTTTTTAATTGCCTCGCTGTTTTCCAGAGCCAACCAAGTGTTTCCTTCAACAGGCAGTGGAAAGACGTTGAGTATTTTACAAGATACCAATTTGCATGTTGCACGGTAAATATAAGCACACCATGAACACAAGCCACAAGATGATTATAGTGCGGCGGAACAACGGAGACAAAAAATAAAATAAATTGAGGGCAAGGCCACTACCCACAATGGGTATTCTGTATTTTGGATCTAAAAATACTGTGCTCAAATAAGGAGGCTTTAACTTACCCCTGACCAAAGCAAATAAAATCAGGTTGAGGCTACATTCAAGCAGGAATAGAATATGCACAGCTTTTTTTTTTAGGGTATTTATGTTTTGTTTTAAATCCATCCTTTATTCACGCAGTTATCTGCAGCTGTTATGGTGTATCTTTTTTTTTCCCTGTATAAAGAGCAAGGATATGCAGAGGCTATTGTCTAAGGAGAGAAAGGAGTGACTGTGTGATAAGGTATAGGAACAGAGCCGAGCCTCCAAACTACAGCCTCCCACATTCCAGATTACAGCCCCAAACCTCACTTCTTAAGATATGAGGCCTTCATATTTTTCCAGAAAAAAAAAAAAAAATCCTTTATGGAAAATCAATGTGGCCAGTGAAAAAATCTGACCAAACCCCCACTTTTCCATCAAAACAAGTTTCTAAGAGAAAGCGACCTCCCCAGCTTATTACAACACCTCTTAATTCTTTTCTGCTTCCTTGCAATCCATCCATTTTTAGTGAAGCGCTTCAGTTGTCACCATAAAGAAGCAGAAGGGCTTTCTATTTCAATTAATTTTATTTATTTATGCATGTCAACCACACTTTTATACCAGCTGTCTCTGTTTGGGACCATCTTTATTGGCTGCTGTCAAAGGACTCCAAATAAGTAAAAGCCTAATAAGTGAAATAAGTAAGATTTATATTGCTATATCTGCAGCCTGGTTTCACCTGGGGGGAAGCACTACAGTACCAAGGTTGCTTTTATTTTCCTGCCCATTGTGACACTGCAGTGTGCAGTCGAGAAGCCAGAGATGGAAAAGATGTCCTGGAAAAAAAAGTTGAAGTCAAAGATAAAAATTCCATGTTAGCACGTGTAGGGAGCGTATAGAGCATCTCACCAGTGGCTCCATCCTCGGGAGAAGACCACGCACTGTACGCCATCCCCAGCCAGAGAGGAACAACAGAAAATTATTATTCATTTCTGGAGCTGGAGAATTGCTTTTCACTCTTCAAACAGCTGCTTTTAAGACGGCGGCGCCCAGCCTGCTCCTCCTCCTCGCTGTTATATCCACTACCCAAAATCAGTCACCACGCCCGGCTGAATCTTCCCATACGTGGGAGATAGTTTTACATATCTATTTTTCACCGTTCATCCTCTGCCCTGGGAAATTCAGCAACTGAAGAAATGACATTTGCGCTGGACAAAATATTTATGAAGAGGCTGCACATGGCAATAAAGAAAATAAATATCTCCCACTGAGGACTGGAAGACACTTAGTGACAAATGTTTGGTGTTCGTTATTGAATTTCACAGTTTACTGAAATACTGATGGCCATAAGGGTCCTGAGGGTCTTTTCCAACATAAATGATTCTGTGATTAACGTGTGTCCTGCCAAAGGCTACTCCACCTCTGCAATGTTGGCCGCTGCTCGAGTGGAAGCTTTGTTGGATGAGAGAGGACAGTGCCCAAATGCATGATTCCTATCTCAAAACTTATTTTTCTCATGATTAACTCCCAAAAATGACCTATCTGACCCAAACACCACGGGGTTCATGGGAACGAGTCCGATCACTTCAGTGGGTTACGCACCAAACCTCTCAGGGATGTGCAGGTCCCACTGAAGTCAAGGGGAATCTCTACACCTCCCACCACAGACCTGGCATCAGCCCCTATGAGGAGGCAAGAAACTACCAAACTGTCCCAAAAAGCTGTCAAAGCCACAGAAATAGTTTCAGCAACGTGGATTAATTATTTAGGGCTACAGGCTTGCTGGAAAAGACAGTCCAGCCCCGTCTCCCTGGTGGTTCTTTCCCAGGGACATCTGTTCACACTGGTTGCCACTTGATTTCTTAAAATAATTTTACACGGACAGGTCCAGGCAACAGTGTGGGGAGGAGACGTGAGCAATGAACAGGCCATCTCAGATCACAGATATCAGAGCGGTCGCCACCCCGAGGGAGTTCTCCTGCAAGAACCAGCATCTCCCACGTATGGGAAATGTCCTGATCCTCTTTCTCTTATTTTTAAAACAGGACTTCAAGTGAGGTTTCCTATTCCCCGGCCTCTGTAGACAGCAACACTGGACCTATGTCTGCATTAAAAATGAAATTATTTGTATAAAGCCAGCATCACAAATCGCTGCTTTTACATGCATGATGATGTTATCAGTTTGCATATTCATAAGGTAGCGTAAGTTTATGCATCTTCATAAATATTAAGAGAAGAGCAAATTTTCTATTCTAAGGAGAAAAAATAAATACAGATTTGGGTAAGTGCCTTCTCAAATGAGGCTGTGAAGAAGTGCTCCCTCTTCCAGTGCTGTGCAAAGGGGGGTTGGCTCAGAAATTCTTTGAATTTCATCATCTGGAGATGTGCTTGACTCCTCTCACATCTACTCAAAGTGTGTCTCAGGGAGTTTCAAGCTCTCAACCCAAATAACAAGTGAACAAGTGCCAGGTCAGCTGGGACATCCCAACACCTCATGTAACAGCACAGACGGGAGAGTTTTAGCCAGTTCCTGAGATTTTGGTGCTAATGGCAAAATCATTTTTACCTGCAACCTAGGAAAAACTGAGCAATTAGGCAAATACCAGCAATATCTCAAAAGTATATAATTACATTTGTGTTTAATTCAAAGGATTTAGCTCAAAACCCTCATTCACGCCTGCACCACAGCGTAAATTCTCCTCAGCAGGAACGAGCCACTCAAGGTGGGTCCCTTAAACACACTAATGAGCAGCACTTGGCTCAAAACAATTCATTTATCAAAGATTTCCAATGAGGCGAAGCAAGGCAGTATTTTCTTCACAGTGCCATGGATGGAGTTTGTAAGATTTAGTTATCTGTTGAAAAACGGGTTGATTGGTGTGTCCTGTATATGCAGTTTCCTCAGTTTACAGTGGGATCCCATTAATCTTCTATCTGTGTTTCCATTTACCCGCACCAGGATAAAATGTGATACAGAAAGACGACACTGGGAAACAGTAGGAATGCCAGGGAGACGAGAAGGTGACTCTCCCCACGCACAATGTCACAGGATGGGTGGCAGAGCCAGAGAATCTCAGAATCATCTGGGTTGGAAAAGCCCTTGAAGCTCCTCCAGTCCAACCATGAACCTCACCCTGAC
>ML997693.1:1313526-1331520 GCA_010365825.1 Otus sunia | reverse complement strand
ATGCCGAGCGGCAGCACCGCCGCGGCCTCCCCCGCCGCCGCCGAGCCCGCCGAGCCGCCGCGCCTCCCCCCCGCTCCCCACCCGCCGCTGCTGCTGCTTCAGCAGCGCCTCGCCGGCCTCGGCCTCCGCCACCGCGGAGGGGCGGCCCGGCGGCAAAACCGGCGGCGGCAGGCGGGCTTGGTGCCGCCGCCCGACCCCCCCGGAGAGCCGGGGCCTGGCGGGGCGGAGGAGGAGGAGGCGGCGGTGGGGGACGAGGGAGACCTGGAGGAGGAGGAGGAGGAGCTGCTGGCGGGGGAGGACGAGGAGGAGGAGGACCCGGCCGCGCTGCTGCTGCTCTCCTCGTCCTCCTCGCCCTCCCAGCCGCTCCCGCTGCTGCCGGCGCTGGGCTCCGTCCTGCTCTCGCCCTCCTTCGATGCGCAGGAGGCGGCGGCGGCGGCGGCCGGGGCGCTCTGCGGGGCGGACGATCCTCAGGGCATGATGGCGGCGATGCTGTCCCACGCCTACGGCGGCGGCCTGGGCGGCGGCGGAGGGGGGGCGGCGGCGGCGGCGGGCCTGAACGGCGAGCAGGCGGCACTGCTCCGCCGAAAGAGCGTCAACACCACCGAGTGCGTGCCCGTGCCCAGCTCCGAGCATGTGGCCGAGATCGTGGGGCGCCAGGGTGAGTGGGGGACCGGCGCGGGGGGACACCCCCAGTCCCCGGGTTGGGGGGGGGGGGGGGNGGGGGGGGGGGGCGGTGTGGCCTTAGGCCTGGGCCTGCTGCTCGTTCCCCGGGGGGTCGTGGCTTGGTTTACCCGTGGGGTACCGGCTGGAGGAGCCCATCGCTCCGGTAGTAGCTTGGTGCCCCGTGGGGCCTACCTCAGCTCTCCCACCCCCCGGCCTCCCCACGGGGCAGCAGGCCCGGCCCCCCTTGAGAAGGCGAGAGCCAGCACTGGGCTCGCTCAGACCTTCGCTTAATTTGAGCTGTAAAACACAGGCTGACCCTGTACAGGTAAGTGCTGGCACTTCGGGCTTCAGTGACACTCGGCTTGTGGTTTTCATTAAGAAGCTGCCTTTCACCGTAAGAACTTTGGACCGTGTTTGCCAAAGACTTTCAGGTTAACTTGCTTGCCTTGCAGAGCAGGGTATGGGCTGACACCCTTCCTACAGCTTTCCACGGCGCTCGCCGAGACAAAGTGAGACCTCAGGAGCCAGCGAGATGGAGAAAAGAGCCACGTGCAGCCTTCTTCTGTGTGAAAGCCCTTGTCTTTCTGCTCGGGTTGTGGCTTCCTGTTGATCGCTATTGCTACACTCCGTGGGTCTCTGTTACGCCGTTAGGATAAGGTCATATCAGTGATGTCACGGTCGTTGCCGGCCTTTCATGTGGTCTCATGGGAGCCGTGCTTGGAGGAGGCAGAAAGATGATGCTTCACGCCGGCTTTCTGGCGGTGAACCTAATTTTAAAAGCACTTTTTATATCGCAAGAGAAGCGCTCGTCGAGTGTGTGGGTCTGGAAATGCAGACAATGAAGTTGCCTCTCTCTTCCTCTTCCCTTTCAGTGTTATTCTTTATTGGTCTGGGGGTGGTGTGTCTTGTTTGCTGATCGACTCTGATAACGAGCCGTTATGCTGTCTGGTCTCTCCACATCAATGTGGCTTTTGTTTCTTTTTCTCCTTGAGTATGGAAGAGATGGTAAAATTATTTTAAACCAGTGTGGTGCGATAAGATGTGCCCGCTGAGCACCGATGCTTAGGCAGACTTTGGTTTTTATCTTCCTACATTTATTTTAGGCAGCAGTCAAGGGTGGGTCTTTGTGCTGGGTGTGTCAAAGGAGAAGGAAAGGCTGTGCTGCAAAAATTGGCAGGTAGCTTCCTCTGATGCAGACAAGTCCATTCTGTTCAAGCAGAAAATATCTTTTAAGACGTTCAAATGCTGTTTCTTGGAAGACTTTGCTCATGTGTCATTGGGGATGACAGGCGGCTGTAGGGGGGGGGGGAATGGAAAACAGAACTGGAAATGGTTATTGCTACAGTCCTCTGAAAGAGAAATACAAACTAGTGGGCTTCAAGGACCAATTAGGCTGCCGTGTTTATTCTCCACTAGATCAGGATTGTTCTCTGTAGTACATTTTTTCAGTACTTCGGGTCACTTAAAAACAAGATAATGGAGTTTGCATAGAAATAGGATCGTTGTTCCTGAAGAGCTCATTTGCTGCTTTTGCTTTTGTTTGTTATCTGATGTCACACTGTTTGGCTTGTGATAAAATATTTAGCCTCAGTGGGGAGGGATTGTATCATAAAAAGAATTAGGGCTACGAAAGAGGAAGGAGCAGAAGGAGAGCTAAAAAAACTGTTACCAAATATACTTGCATGAAAGCTTTGCGTAAGGAGGTCCTTCAAAATTCTCATTCAGGGGAGACTTATGCTTAGAGACTGACTTATGTAAGTTGTATTAGTTCCACTAAATATTTATCAGATTTCTTAGAAATACTAGTCCTGGCGTCTCCTTTTGTGGCCCAGATTGCAGGGGCTAGAGGCTCCTGCTCTCCCATCCACCTGCCCTGCATGTGTCTGTGCTCTAGCCCAGCAGCTTGGTCTGCCTCGAGCAAGCCTGGCCAGAGCTGCATCCTTCACTGATCCTTCTGCTCTCTCTAAAAATGAAGATGCTGCACATTCTCTTCCTAGCACACAGCGTAACCAGCTGGGTGCGTTATCTTGAACGAATTCAGCTGAAGTTTGATGCCAGACTCCTCTGTGCTGTGATACTTCAATTATGTAAGGGCGATGCAATTGGAATGTTACTTCTGATGGATTTTCGTGAAGATTACGTTGATATTCTTTCTTTTGCTGTCTTTGTGAGGTATAAAAAGAACTTGAAATGTCTGCGGCCTGAAAACATCAGCTCTGAAATACCAGGAATGCTGAGTTTGATTTAGGCTTTGCTGGAGGCCTCACTGCTGTGTCTGAAAGCATGTTTATTGTAAGTCCTAACCCCCTAACTGAAAGAGTAATGATAACCGGAATTCCACGGTATTTTTTTTTATCCAAATTTAATTTTTTGCACAGAGGAGGAGAATTTCCAGTCACTCTTTATCAGACCAAAGGACCCCATGATTCCTAAGAGAGCTGTAAACAAACAAAAACCTTACCCTGCTTGCATTTATTATTTTTTTTTTTCAATTACGTGCAAGTTTCAGAAATAAATATAGCCCTTCAGGCAGTGAAGTGGCGTTCCCACAGCCCTGCTCTGGGTCGCTGTGTTGCAGGTTCCCACGTGGGTAGCTCTGCGCTTGCTGAATCTGTGCTGCGAGCTGGGCACAGATGTGGGATGTCACAGCTATAGGAGGTGTTGGAGGGCCTGAAATGTACCTTGTGGTTGATGGTTTTCTTGTGAAGTACGTTGGAGGCGGCAGGGTTACTGTGACAGGAGTTTAATGTGTTGCTGCTAGAAGCGTTTACATCAGCGGAAAAGGCTTAAGTAAGATTTTTCTTTTAATGAATAGTAGGTGTTACTTTTTTTTAAAAAAAAAATCTGTAGTATTTCTGAAACCTGGCAGGTTTTGTGCTTTTTTTTTTTTGTTGTTGCTTTTTTAAAATCTTAAATCTTCTCAACCTTTTTTTATTCCCCTTGTACCCCCCCTGAAAATGAAGCTGACAGATACTGGTTAGAGCAGTGTAATGTAATTCTTTGTAGTCTTTGAAGTGGAAGAATCTCAAAGGTGAACAACAAAGGAAAAGATATTTGTATCCTTTTATTCTTGTTAAGGCATGTGACTAGGAGCCAGGAAAACTAGATTCCATTCATGGTATTGTACAGGCTTCCTGTATGAATTTGAACTAGCTGTTGAATCCAACCTTCATTAAGTTGGCTGGTTGTCACACTGATCAGAAAAGTGACTTCCTTTGCTGTCAGCAGCTAAAAATCCTGCATGTGCAAAGTTGTGTTGTTTTTTTAAAAAAAAAAAAAGTTGGAGAAAGTGCTCTTCAGAAGTGGTAGCAAGAAAGCTGCATTGCTGAGGAGGTGGCCTTGTTTGCCTGAGAAGAGCTGGCATAGGGCGTATACCCAAAATTATATAAGCATGTATCCAGACTTAAAAAAAACAAAACTTCTGGAGAGTGAACTTGGGAGGTTCTGGTTTAATCTCTAAATCGTGTGAAGGACTTGTCAAAGTCTGCTGTGGATCACCTGAAAACTGTTTCTTCTAAGTAAAGCTGGGGGTGGTAACTCTGTGGCAGTGCTGCCCTGGTCTGGAGGGTCTTGAGAAGGATTTGCTAAGTGTAAGGGGAGTTTTCAGTGCCTGCTGCTACTTTCTTTACACTAAAAACCAAAAAAAAGACAGGTTTAAACACTAAAAGTTCTTTTGAATAGTACAAAAAAAGGGATGGTGTCTGAAGACATGAAGAGAAAGCCTGAAAGATGCTGGAAGGGACAGAAGTGTCCTGTGGAGAGATGCTTCATCCTTGAATGTATTAAACATCTTCAGATAATGATTGTTGGAATGTATTTGTTAATGCATTCCAGTGTTGTGACTGTCCAAGTAATGTGATCTTTTTTTTTTTCCAAGTGTTTATATCCTCGATAAATCTGACAATAGTGATTTTCTTCCCTAAGACATCACTGGAGTTGGAGCTACTTAACTCTAAAGCCTGATGCTTCTCTTCCTTCAGTAAGAACAGTTTGGATGGTGGCTGCAGAGCTTGAAACGGGCAGGGCAGCCTCCAAACCCCAGATGAGTAAGAGGAGGAGGAATGATATCATCCCATTTCACTGATTAAATCGATAATGACAAATCTGCTTTGCATGAGACGGCCTTGCAACTAAAATAACATTTTTATGCATATTTAATGATCCTGGGCTCTGTCTTTGCTCTTTGATTCTTGAATGTGGGCTCTTGAGCAAAATATTGCTTTGCTTAAAATAGTCCTGTAACTTGAAACAAAAAAAATAACTCTGATAAGTTGCTAGCTGATAACTATCTAGCATAGTTGAACAGCCAAATACAAACAATAGCTATCACTCTCGGGGAGTGGAAACAGTGCTAAAACAATCCTGGAGCAAATACTTGTGTTAGCAAGTACAGTAGATAGATGTCCTGTAGTAGGATAATTGTAGTCTCTTCAAGAACTATATGTCTGGTTTTATGTCTCGATATGTTGTGATAATAATGTTACTGAGTTGCTGACAAGACTTTACAGAGCCTTGACTTAATTGTTAACCTGTAAGAAGCAGTCAGAAAAAGCAGAGCTAACTAGTATGAATCCCTTTTTTTTTTTTTAACTGAGTGCTTAAGATTTCCACTCTCAAGAATAAGTTTAATTTGCATGACTGAAGTCATCACACATCTCTCTGTCAGTTGACTGCCACAGACAACAAAGACCACAGGTTCAGCTAAATTATTTTCAGTGAAAGCTGAAAAGGCAGTTACACTTCAGATTTTTTTTTTGCATCTTCTATATCAAGCAGGTTATTAAATTCTGTATTAAATGGCTTGTTCTAAAGACTGAAAGAAAACTTGAGCTTTGAAATCCAGTATAAAAGCTATTTTTTTCCTGACAAGTTGAAGGCTCATCACTTTTAGAGCCTGGAACTCCAGGAACTGAAACACGTGAGCGTGCTGTGGCCTGGCAGAGTCTGAAATTGCTGCTGAAGTTTCTGCAGCCTTTTGCTCCGATGCTGTGTAACAAACATCATTTCAGTTCTGCCTTTTGTCCCTGGTGCTATGCAAAGATCCAACTCAAGTTGCAAAGTGTGTCAGAAGGGTGCAAGTTCTCCAGCTGGGATCATCAATCCTCAAGTCATAAATGCTGCTCTTGTCTGGCTTGTTGGGTGGGAAGCCCACCAAATACAGTGCACGCTCAGGAGACTTTTTGCTCTTTGTGTAGTCTGCCAGAAATTCTGTAGATTTTAATTTCTGGTATTCATACGTTAATACCTGCATCAGTAAGATTTTTGGATGAAGCTGAAATTAATAAAAATCTTGCGATGTCAAATGCCAATTCCTAATCTTCTGGTCCTTTTGTTTTTCTTGTAGAATGGCCGTGTTCTGAAAGAGCATGTGTTCTTAAGTTTATAACATACACATACAAAAGAAATCCTGATTAATGTGCTCCTGAACTGCACTGGATTAACCTTTCTGTGGCATGGGAAAAGGGTGATGATTTTTTTTTTCTTTTAAAAGCTGTTGGTATAGTCAGCAGATGTTGTGTGTTTCCCTATCTTAGCCCCTGTTACCCTCTCTTCTAGTACACTGTGGTCTGAATTTCTGGAAGAGAAACTTTGTTCTAAACAAAGTGTTGGATCTCAAAGATCTTAAATTTGTTTTTGATGCAATACCTCCACCCCACAGGGCCAATTCCCTATTGCAGGCAAAAAATGTAACAGGGATAGGGTTGCAAACTTGCTGTAACACAAAAAAAAAAAGGCTGCTGAGAACTAGAACATTTTTATTTAATCAAAAGAAAAGGCCAAAAAGCCCTACATCAAGCATTTGTTTCCAATTTCAGTTGCTCTTTAAGAATGTCTTCTTTTTCTCTCTCTTGCAGGTATTCCTTTAAGTTCATGAGATCTTGCCAGCATCCGAGATCTCAGTTTCCTTCACTGGTGTGAGTCAGTAATTCTGTGGTCTGCACCAAGTTCTCTGCTGCTCCTTTGAACAAAGACACAGTATCTCTTTTTACCCTCTAGTTCGTTTTTATATTTGACAATATACTGTGGAATTTTGTCTATAAAACCACCTCTCTAGCAGCATTTTTGAATCGGGGCTTTGGTGTCGGTGAAGATTTGCACGTTTTTTTTGCAATCTCCCTTTTCGTGGCCCTCTTGGCGTGCTGAATGGTGATCCCTTTTCATATCCTCCTTGTGCAGGTCGGGTTTCCCCCTGCTGTTGCTCACACCGATCCGTTTCATTCACTAGATCAATGTTCTTCATGAAAACGACTTTTTTTTCCTGTAGCTGTTTTATTTATCGGACGTACTCCCTCTCTTATTTTCTACTACTGTATCTGTCTAATTTTGCTCAGCAGCTGCTACCTTAGTCCTGGTGCTGCAGTAGTGCAAGTAATTAATAATACAAGTTGCTGCCCTCTGGCTCTTTTGCTGTGTGTAACTTGTTTACTGAGTTGCCATCTGTCTTGGGAATTGGAGTATTCCTCTGCCTCTGAGATTGCTGTTGTGATAGATTGTCCCGGCCTGACGTATAGAAGGGAACAGTGTGCAGGCTGACTGCTTCATAAATTGATTGATAAATTGATACATACTTAAGAAATCTCTAATAAAGAGTTTGTCCACAGTTCTTGAACCAGGGCTTTTGGTTTCCAAAAGAGGGAAACATCCCTGAGAGCTTCTGAGCAGCCTTCCTTTGGGAAAATTTCTCAGCCTTGTCAGAGACTCTTAAAGCTCCCCTTTTTTCCCATCTGTTAGCTTGGCAGTCAAACCCAAGTCCTGCTCCCTGTGGTCTGGCACCACGGAGGGGTTGACTGATTCCTTGGCTTTTGGTTAAAGTGCTTGGGATCTCCAGGTTGTCCTTCTGGTGCCTCAAGTTTGAAGTGCTGGTCTGGAAAGTACCATGTCTAAAACTCCTTCTGCAGTCCTAGCTGAATACTGACAGGTAGGAGAGCTGTGTATCATCTTAGCATTCATATATGTAAAAAATACAAAGCAAAACAAGTGGTCAGTTGCTCCTCAGAAATGGGTAAGTGTGATGGAATTATAATGGGAGCAGTCTCAGTCACTATATATAGCGTGAGTCATATTGAAATGTTCCACAGGCAGGCACAGGGGTTTGGGAACTGCCGTGTAACTAAAAGCCTTTGATTGCAGCGGTAAGTTAATGAGGGGGTCAGGAGGCAGGGAAAAATGTCTTTGGTAGAAAATGCTCTCATTTTTATTTTTCTTGACTTGTGTGTCATCATTCCTTCTCTTGGAATCACTTTATCGGAGTGGCTGTCAGTTGAGTTTTTCTTGCTCCTCCACGCTACTCACTGGTTAACCTACTTGTAGCATTACTTATTGTCATGTTGTTTTAGTTATTACCCGTGTACAGCACTTCTGAGGTGCAGTTGTTGTCTAAAACCATTAGTACAGCCACACTCCAGAGCAGAGAGCCAGAACTTTGTTCCCAGGTTTTAGATCATAATGATACCAGTATCGTGTTTGGGTCATAAATTTGAGAAGAAGCTCTGGTGGGTTCCCACGAAGCATCCCTATTGGGGAATAATTCTTGTAGAAAATACAACCTGCTGAAGGGCAGGAGCACATCTTAGCCTGTGGGGAAAAGCTTTTTCCCAGGGGACATGAATCTCTCAACTCTGCGTGTGTGTTTCAGGTGGCCACCTCCAAGGCACTGCAGCTTGGGTAGCACCCGGGAGGAGGTTGCTTTGGTTTGCTAGGTGAACAAAATGGCTGTTGCTTAAAATCTTTGTGCATCCATGTCCCCATTTAAGCAGTTAGCTGCTCTCCTTTGGGGACTGCCTCCTGTTCCCAAACCTGCCAGCGACCTGCCCTGTGAGCTTGAGCAAATCCCAGCTGTGAGCTGCGCCTGTCTCTTGATGTATCCATATTTGTTAGCTCTCTGGCATGTATCATGTCTAGTTGTCACACGGGAGCCCTAATCTTACCACCTAATTAACCCAAATAGTGATCAGACTATTATCTGTACTATATAATGCTAATGGAGAGCTGTTAGAGCTGTTGGTGGTTGGTCTAGTCCTGTATTTGGAAGGGATGCTGCGCTCTGCTGTGAGGTATCTCTCAGCTTACCTCTGGCTGGAGAGAAAGCTGCATAAAAATAAATGGGAACTTGCTTTCAGAAAAATCTGTTTGATAATTATTATGCAAGTTTTGGCTGTCTTTTAAAATTTAAAAAAAAAATTAAAAGCTATATTTTTACAGCCTTCCTTGCGAAAATCAAAATGCCACAGGGGCCGTGGCTGCCTGAGTAAAGGTTTTTGTGCAGATTGGCATCTTTTGCAAATGCAGAGAAATTATTTTATCTTCCTTGAACCAACTAACTATATTCAACAGTCAGTTGAAAAAAAAAAAAACAAACCAACAAGTTGTCAGGAGTTGAAATTTCTCCAGTCCATGAATTAAGGTGTGAGATGAATTAATTGATCTTAGGTGAAAGCAGATAGTAACCTGAGTCAGTCCCTCATCTGACCAGACAACAGGTAGTATTTTGTAGGACTTTAATAACCCAGAGAAGTGCCAAAAATGTTCTGGTCTTGTGTAGCCAGCCTGCTTGAGGAGTATTAACCATTAAACAGTGTAGAATAGGATTTTTGTTTTCTGTCTCAATGCAGCTTCATCTCTGCTTAATAAATGGGGCATAAATCAGTTTTCTACTGTATAATCACAAACTGGATAGATGCTTTTAGCCGTGTCTCAACTGAAGGGATGCACTCTGTTTAAGCAAAAGAATGCAGCTTGCACCACCAGCTCTTCTGAAAAATACAGAGAGCAGTCATTCTTAATGAAGTAGATTAATTTTTGGTTGTTAATCAGGCGGGCAGGGTTATGCTCTGCAGCCCCAGCAGCTGTTGGCCTTCTGGTACATCCAGTGCTTCAGTCTCTGCAAATCCTTCATTACCTTAAACTGCAGGAGTTCCCACTTCCCAATTAAAAGCTTGTGGCAACCTAGCAATGAAATAAGGGCTGTGCCAACTTGATAGACTCCACTTTTAAAGCTGTGTCTGCACACAACAAGCTGCAGGTTCATCAAAACCCAAGAGCCCTGTGCAGTCCCTTTGCTCCTTGGCATGCCCGGTGGTGCTGTGTGGATCTGCAGGGACTTCCCAGACTCCTGCTTTTACTTTCTAGGTAAGGAATTAGCCACAGCTTTACTTGCAGCTCATGGTTCCAGGTTGACATGACTAATTACTCTGTCACCACCTCCTTACTGGGTGTCAGGGTATTACCAGAGCTGTGGTCTGAGTGCTAAAGACTCTATTCAGAGCAGAGGCTGTCCTACAGTATTGCCTTTCATCAGATAACAGCAAACCTACTGAAAAATATATTCCTGTGAACTACAGCTTTCTCTCAAGCTGCAGAGGCCAAGCTGTGAGATCTGCCCTTTGCCCATGGTTGCTCAGGGGCTGATTTGGAGGACGCCAGGTTTGTCTGGCCTCTTGTGGAAGAGAGGAGTTGGTGTTAATGCAGCTTCACCCAGCTCGCTGCTCTCTGTCTTCTTCCCACAGGATTTGTGTGTCTCGAGCTGGAGGAGGTTCTGGGGTTTGCTCCCCTTAGGAGCAGGGAAGGAGAACAAACTGGTATTGTCACTTGATTGAGGTTCACAGGGGCTGCTCGCTGAACTTTTACTCACTGTGACTTCCAGGTTTCTACTTAAATAAACTTTCACCTTTTTTTATTTTTCCTAACATAACTGGGGAGGGAAGGTTAAACAGCCATGATGCTAAGAAATTTTGGGTTCCCCTGCATGCCTGAACCCCACTTTCACAGCACTTGGCAGGACTGTGGTGGGTATGAGGCGTGTGTCCCTGCATTGCCAAGCTGCATTTTGCCTTTTTTTGGTTTTTTTTTTTTGGGTGGTTCTTGGCTGCCAGCCCCAGGCTGGCTGGTGTGGTGTGAGGCAGGCGAGCACAGGGTTGTCGCTGCGGTCGCTTGGCTCTGCTGGCTCCCTTGGGGAGTTTCCCTCGTGGAGTCAATGGCCTGAGATTGGGTCTGACCTCTCTCATCCTGCTTGGTGATGATGAAAGGTGAAAGTTGGAGGGATGGGTGAGGACTGTGGGTGCTGTGGCTGTGATGCTTAACCCTCGCTTCAAGGGGAAAAAAAAAAATAATCTCTCTTCCTATCACCTTTTTTTAATAAGGAAGTATTTGATCATTTAAAATTGGTTGTGTATGAGGTAAACAATTCCTTCAGAGCTACCCTTAAGTTTCTTGGGGAGTATAATGTTCATAGTGTGTTTAAAACGGTCAGTCAAATAATCCTCTTGAGGGAAAATGGGGAGGAGGCTTGAGAAGAATGATACAAGTCAGCCGGCGCTGCCTGCAGGGCTTGGTGTGGGCTCAGCTCCTCGTCGGGTGCCTGGGCAGGCAAGTGCTAAATCTTTGCCTAAATAAAAGCAAAACTAAAGGATTTTTTTGCTTTAACCATGTCAGCTGTGGCTGAGTGTGCTGCATAGGAATGCTTATAGTGCTGGACCGAGTATGGTAACCTTGTATTGTATTGACTTCCCTTCTCATAACAAAACTAAAATTAATTTGAAAGGTTTGATTCGACTGAATTTTCAGCCTAGAAGTTCCCTTTTCAGGCTTTTTTTTTTTTTAATCTCTGGACTTCCAAATCTTCGATGCAATGATCTGATGATTTATTGCAAAAAATGTGGGGCGGCGTTATTTTTATTTTTCCTTTGTCTTTCTGTGTCTAAGCTCAGGAGATTGGGAAACTTCTTGATTCATCCTTTGGCCACATGACTTCATAGCTGGCCGACCTTGTGTCATCGTGGCCACAGCTGCCTCTGGATGCCCTGAATTGTCAGAGAGGGGATGGGATCAGCCGCGCTTCGTATCATCGCCTCGGTAGTGACTAAGGGAGGAGGGTGGGAAGCCAGAGCAGCTGAGTAAAAGCAAATAGAAAAATCATCCTGCTGGAGTGGTAATAATGGGCTACTGACCTTGTGTTTTGCCTTGACTTTGTCTGTTGAGGGGTTTTCCAGCACTCCTTGTGGACAAAACCCAGCGGGTGTTGACTGACTCATTCAGAAATGTTGGGTTTCGTATGTGGTGACTTTCTTCAGTTCTTTCTGACTTTTCAGCTAAAGTTTTGAGAGTTGACCTTGACGATCTGTGGAGTCAGCTTTGCATTGAAGCCAGCTTTCTGATGTTTAAAAGTCTTGTTCTGTCGCTGCAGGGAGTTGAGGCAGCGTTTGGCCTCTGCTTTCTAGGTATGTGATTTGTACCTTAAAAGAAAATTCTGCCCACCTTGGCCTGTGCCATTCTGCAGCCTGAGGAAGAAAGGCTAGAAAGGAGAGAAGGCTTTTTTTTTTTTTTTTTTTGCACCAGTGTGGCTTGGAAATGTGGCTCTGGCAAAGCAATCTTGGACTTTGCAGCTGAAATGGCAAACGGAGCTGAAGGTGCAAAGTTCTAATTTGATTTGAGCTTCTAAAACATCAAGAAAAGCTTTTTTTTTAAAATATAAACTGTAAGAATCGGTAAGGCGCTTTGGGATCTAGAATTAAGCAGGCTCTGAACTGTGGTATATAATAATTATATAGCTATTTATATATGTATATGTCTTATATTAGATGCTCCTAGTGTTCTTTAAATGCTGCCTCTAAGTTTTGGGAAATAATTTGCTTGGGTGGAATGGAGTGAATGAAAGTAATCTGTAAATTGGAGAATAATTGCTACCCATCTGACTTTGGTTTTAGGTGTTCCAGTAAAAAGGGCTTGACTGGTGTGAAAACTTCAGCAGCACCATTTTAGGGATCCTCGTGGGTTTAAGGTGTGAGCCCACCATCTTTTCTGAGTAACTGTGAAGGAGCGGGAAGCGGAGCGGGCGAGCAGATTTACTTCCAGGGAGAAAGGCAAACAAAGAGATGGGGGGAGTAAAGGCAAATTGCCAAAGTGGGCTGCTGCTGTCTGTTATGAGCCAGGAAATGGCATGGCTTCAAAGGTTGTGTGTTCTGCTGCTTCCTTAGGGCACCTCACGCCTGTGTTTTCCTTCTTTTTTAATTTTTTTTTAATCTGGTAGAGCGCTCATGCCCTTCTCGGTGGGCTGTGGTGGGAGGTTGAGGCTTCTGGGTTTGTTCTCTCCTACAGACACTTGCTGCTCTTGCAGAACTTCTAGTTTGGCTCTCGAGATCTCCATCCCCCCTCCTTTGCACAGTTCTGCCTGTGCCTCCCTCCTTCCCTTGCTGGGAGCCCTCCCGTGTGCTTTCGGGTGGAGGTAGGGCCTCCCAGAACCCTCCAGACGAGCTGTTGAAGATAATGAACTTCCTCTCCAGCTGTGTCCTGGAAACAAAGGCCTGTTGTGTTCAGCCTTTGTCCTTGCTGTGAGCAGGGGCCCTGCAAGAAGCAGCTTTTCCTTCCCTCTATTCCCAACCAGCATCTGCATATTTGCTTTTTTTTTTTTTCATTAGCAGATAATCCTGAATAAAGTGTGTTTTTGAGTGGCTTTCGAACTGTAAAATTATTGCTAGTGGTACCTTGGGTGCAAGGGACTGACAAAACACTCTTTCAAGTGACTACCCAGACAGTTAGGAGATACTTAACGAGGAAAATGGGAACAAATTTCACTCTGCAAGTGGAGTGATGCTTAAAACACTTGGTCTGCAAATGTTGTAGTTGTTTCAAGATGAGGTTTGCTATAAAATGGCATTTAACATGCCATGCTTTTGAATTTGTGTTAAAATAGGTTAAATTCAGTTAAGAGTGAATCCAGTAGGCTGTCTTGAATGTCACGGACCTACTCGTGTCTCTTAATTTTTGGCTTGTGTCTTTTGGTTTTGCCCTGCCTGCTTTTCTGGGCCTGTGATGGGTAAAAGGTGCTTCTGCATGCACCATGCCAAAAGGCCTTTAGCATCTTAGAAAAGAGCCTGCTGCCACTGTGTCCGAGCAAACTTTATCATTCAGTCCCCAAAACTCAAAGACAAATGCTCCATTAGCTTTTTGCTTCTCTTTCAGGCTAATTTTTACCCACTTAATGAGAGAAATTCCACATAGGCATGTAATATTACGTAGTAAGCTTTATTTGCATGCAACAAACTGCTTGAAGTCCTACTTGACAGTTCAAGGAGTGGCTCCTTCACCCCCCAGGGAAGAGGAAGGTTTAAATAACACTTATTGATAACAGGAGGCAAATGAAGAGTTCTCAGTAAATCAATAATTTTATCTATATCCTACACAGATACAGACCCTTCTCTCACTTGTAAATGTTTAATTTGCTTTTAGGGCACGCTTGTCATGAAGGGCTTGGTGTATCAGCATGCAAGTATGAGTAAAACTCCTTTTGCTGGAGCTTAGAAATAACTGCAGGGTACCCAATCAATGGGAAAAACTTAAACCCACTGGTATTCCTGCGATAATCATGAACATGAGTGTTGGTAGGAAAGAGCCATCCACGTTTATTCATGGTTTAATAGTAATTGAGGAGGCTAAACCAGCCAAAGAAACGCTGCTAAAATAGTTTGTGGCCGTGTCAGAGGTCTGTTGGGAAATAATAGGTAGAAGTTGGTATTGCTTTCTCTAATGTGGCTTGCAGAGATAAAAATGGCAGCTTCTGGTTTCACCCTGGGCTTTCTTGAAACTCTCCAATGGCGTAAAATAGATGGCTTTCTTGTGGCTTTCTAAACTTAGATTAAACTTGCCTGTGTTTCCTTTGAACAGGTTGCAAAATCAAAGCACTAAGGGCCAAGACAAATACTTACATTAAGACCCCCGTCCGTGGAGAAGAACCCATCTTCGTTGTCACGGGACGAAAAGAGGACGTAGCCATGGCCAAAAGGGAAATCCTCTCAGCTGCTGAACACTTCTCCATGATCAGAGCATCACGCAACAAGAATGGTCCTACCCTGGGAGGTTTGCCCTGTACCCCCAACCTACCGGGCCAGACGACGGTCCAAGTCCGGGTGCCTTACCGTGTAGTCGGGCTGGTGGTGGGACCCAAAGGAGCAACAATCAAAAGAATTCAACAGCAGACTCACACCTACATAGTCACACCCAGCAGAGACAAGGAGCCCGTCTTTGAAGTGACGGGAATGCCCGAAAACGTCGACCGTGCGCGCGAGGAGATCGAGATGCACATCGCCATGAGGACCGGGAACTACATCGAGCTGAACGAGGAGAACGATTTCCACTACAACGGTACAGATGTCAGCTTTGAAGGAGGCACTCTGGGCTCTGCCTGGCTCGCTTCTAATCCTGTCCCTCCCAGCCGCACCAGAATGATTTCTAATTATAGAAATGACAGCTCCAGCTCTTTGGGAAGTGGCTCCACCGATTCTTATTTTGGAAGCAATAGATTGGCTGACTTCAGCCCCACGAGTCCGTTCAGCACAGGCAACTTCTGGTTTGGAGAAACGTTGCCTTCGGTGGGCACAGAAGACCTCGGGGTTGACTCTCCGGCGTACGACTCCTTACCGACTCCTTCCCAAACCATTTGGACCCCTTTTGAACCTGTAAACCCGCTCTCTGGCTTTGGTAATGACCCAACTCCTAACGCCAAGCCTCAGCGCCGAGGGAGCCAACCATCTACTCCTCGCTTGTCACCCACTTTTCCAGAAAATCTGGATCACCCGTTGGCTAGGAGAGTGAGGAGCGACCCGCCTAGCGCCAGCCACCAACCCGGCCTTCCCATCTACATCCCTGCTTTCTCCAACGGTACCAACAGCTATTCCTCTTCCAACGGTGGCTCCACGTCCAGCTCGCCCCCCGAGTCGAGAAGGAAGCACGACTGTGTCATCTGCTTCGAGAGCGAAGTCATTGCGGCCCTGGTCCCCTGCGGCCACAATCTCTTCTGCATGGAGTGTGCCAACAAAATCTGTGAAAAGGAAACGCCATCGTGTCCCGTTTGCCAGACAGCTGTTACTCAGGCAATCCAAATTCACTCTTAAATATATAGAGATAGTATTATATGTGGACTTTTAAAACTCTTAAAGGCATGGGTGTAATGGTACCCTCTAGTAAACTTCCTAATGAATTCTGACTGTTGGGCTTTCTTGGGATTAGGCTGAAGTTGTTAATAAATCTCAACTTTCTCAAAAGGCTGCTACGGTAACACTAAACCTAGGTGGTCTCTGGTTCAGTGTAAGCAGATGGCATGTTTAGCAGAGATACATCTGGTGTGATGCTATGGCACAGCGAGGGGAAGTTTTCATCGATTATACAACTTTTAAAACAAATTTGATAGGGGTTTTTTTTCCTGAAGGATCTCTGGGAAGCGTTGGGACTTCTGTGCGCTGGCAGCAACGAACCTCGTCGCCTGAACGCAGAAGTACTCGTCTGCTGTGGAGGGTTTGTGGCATTATCAATATATCAAACAACACTTCCAATGCTGCCTTCTTTACACTGCCAGTTTTGAAAAAAAAACAAACAAAAAAAAACCAACCAAAAAAAAAACAAACAAGAAAAGAACAAAAAAAACAGGTTTGGGGAAATTATTTTTGCTTCGTGCAACAACTTATGCCTAATTCTTCAGCATTGCAAATCCCTTTATTTTAAAGCATAGTTTGATTTATTGAAATGGGTGATGTTATTGGCAGGTTCAGAAAAATCAATTATGGTGAGGCAGGGCTGGCGGGGGGGGGGGGGGAAGGGGGAGAAGCTGCCTGACACACCTCTGTTTCGCCCGACGTGTGAGGGGCAGCGTGTTCAGAGGATCAGGAAAGTCTCGAGTTGTGAATTCCTACCCACTGCTTTTTCTTAGTGTAATGTGGAAAAGTCTGGCTGGCTTCATCCCATTTCAGTAAGGGCTTTGGGATGCACATACTTCGACTAATAGTGAGGATGCTGACATTCCGTTCATTAGTCCGATCAAGCTGTTCTTAAATTACATTTTTTTAGAGAGTATCTAGTTCAAAATGTGAAGCATTTTTATGTTCAATCCATATTTGTCTTGCACATATATAAATATATATTTTATTTTTAGTAAGGAAAAGGAAAAAGGGGGAGTTGTGTACGTGCCCGTGTATTATTCATGACAGCAGCTGTGACAGTGGCCCTGCAATCAGTTTACTTCATTTCAAAACTGTCTTTCCAATCATAAAGAGGAGGAAAAAAAAAAAAATCTTTTGAATGCTCTTCTTACATTTCAACCTGTGGATGTTTCCAGCTTTTTCATCCTCAGTACGTTCCCAAATCTGTGCTGGCATATATTAAAACAACAAAAACAAACAAAAAAAAAAGACACAAAGTGGAGTTCTGGTGGATTTTTTCTATTTTTTTTGAAGCATTATTTTCCCAAGACAAGACAAAGCTTTTTTCTCAGTATAACAAAAAATAAATTATATGTGTATGGAACTAGTAAATATACAGAAAATTTTATTTTTTATTTCCACTTGAAGAGTTACATTTCGTATAAAAGTTTACAAATAACGGTTTTTATTTTATGATTTTCAGTATAAGAGTTGCCTTGACGGCACATTATGTACTGCATAACTTTAAGGCTCTAATTGCTTGTAGAATAGTTACATGTCAGTATTGAAACCTAATCTCTAGCTGCAGTCTTGTAGATATGAACAAATGTTCACTGAGCATGTATTTTGTATTTTATTGCATCGTACACCGCAACTAATAAGCCAAGGAATCGACAGACATTAGGTGCGTGTACCATTTCTATAAACCACAAACTAAGAATGAGAAACTATCGATATAGTTTAGTATTTGCTAATTTTACTACACTTTTTTTTTGTTATGTATATGTAGGGAGGTCATAGGGATTATGAATTCAATTTGAGTAAAGTTTAAAAACCATATATTTTATGATAAAGGGCCTTTAACTTATGATGGCCAAAGCACTGATATTATATATTTGCTGTAAAGAGAATTATAAGAGTTTTATTTTTCTGATATTAAAAGTTACTTAATAAAGACTTGTTTCCATTAACTTGAATGTTTTGCTGTCTTCATGGTTGGCACTGGTGGAGGCTGGGGCTGCCTGACCCACCTGGGAGAGAGGGGGTGTTTAAACCACTGTGCTTAAACCACCGTGACCCTGATTTTGGTGTGGCTGGGTGACTTCATGGGTGAAGAATCTTGTTTTTCCATTAATTTCTGGCTTTAAAAAGCAACTTGTGCTCTTCCAGAGGGCCCAGCTCAGGGACTTGCAGCTCGGAGTTATGTTGGTGTAGCAGCATGGGGAGCTATAATGAAGTATTTTTTTGAATTGTAGAATTCCAGAGTGGTTTGGGTTGGAAGGGACCTTAAAGACCATGCAGTCCCACCCCCCTGCCCCGGGCAGGGACACCTTCCACTAGCCCAGGTTGCCCAAAGCCCCGTCCAACCTGGCCTTGAACCCTTCCAGGGAGGGGGCAGCCACAGCTTCTCTGGGCAACCTGTGCC
>ML997693.1:1278453-1300752 GCA_010365825.1 Otus sunia | reverse complement strand
AAGGAAGGGGGGGAAAGGAAGGGGGGGAAAGGAAGGGGGGGAAAGGAAGAAAAAAGAGCCTCACACTCTCTTCTTCCTCTTCTCAAGAATCTCAAGTTTTCCTAAACCTACTCAAGGACTTTGTTGCTCAGTAATCCCCATTGTTTTGAATAACATTTTTTTGAACTTAGACCTCAAAGATAATTTTTCAAGGTCAGGTCTAAGCAACCAGAAGTATCTCTGTTTAAAGGAAGAGAGTTATGTTATTTGACCTTGTATATAAATGTTTTCTCTACTGCAGTTCCAACATCCCCTGAAGAGCACAGAGTGAGAACTGGTGTGTGGAGCAGGTACTCAGGGAATAAATACAGACTTACCAGGATGCCAGCCCAGTCCCAGCTCTCCCCCCCAGTCCTCCTACTCCATTCCATGTTCATCTGCACTGTCGCAGGGGCAGGGGGTGGCTGGGGGGGTGATGTTAGGAGGCAGAGCTGTGGAATTTGTTTACAGGTTAAGTTAAAAAGGAGAGCAAGCAGTTAATTTACTTACTGATGGCTGGGGCTATTCCACCTACTGATCCTGGTCCGGGGATGTTTCCAGCTACTGCTGCAGCTTGAGCAGCAGCAGCAGCTTGGGCAGTGGCAGCCTGCTGTTGCATCTGACGGTGACATTGGCGTAAATCAAACACCTTTAAAGAAAAAAAAAAATATCAAGCTATATAGACTTCCCAAAATCAACGAAGGAAAGAATTCCTCAACTCCCACCCCCGATAATCTGGACCTCCCTGCTCTCCCAAAGCAACACCTACAGTCTCACTTGGGTAAAAGCAAATCTTCCCTGACTAGTTTAATTTCTAACAGAAATAATCCATTAAAGCTGATTCTTAAAGACTCTTCTCATGATGTCACCACCACTGGCAATACCAGAACCTGGCTGAGCTGAGCAGGCTAAAGCAGCACCCCGTGCAGAATCGATTGCAGGATGCTACAGGGCTGATAAAAGCCCAACTTTTTAGTTAAATCCCAGGATTTCCAAAAAAATAGGCATATAAATAAAAACGGAAGCCAACAAGTCCTGCTTAATTTTGTCAGGATTTATTCTTCTTTGCTGCTTTAGCAAAATGTCTTAAGTCTATTTAAAAGCAATACCAATAATTGATAGGCCTGAATTTTCAGCAGCTAGGTTTCAGGTTGTTGGCATTTTATATCTTTGTGATCATGCTTGGCACTAATATACACAGGAACTCTGTTCTCATACTACAAAGCTCGTACATTGAGGGTGCTGGGGTTTCTTTCACCTTCATTACACAACCTGTCTGCAAAACTGTGGATTTAAAAAATAAAAAAAAAATAAAAAAATCATTGCAAACTTCAAGCAGGTTCTCTCTCCTTCAAGAATGTTTTTTTTACAAGTGCCCTAAATAAAGTTATGAGTCTGGCCGAGTAAGAATCTCCTGAAAATCATTTGTTTCCACACAACTTTCAGTGACCTCTGGATCACTTCAGGTCCACAAAACTTTAACACACACTTTACACTTCTGTGTTTACACACGCTCTCCCAACTTTTCTTGTTTTGAAGAGTGAAAAAAAGAGATAAGCTATGCTACAAATTTTAGTAGCAGGTAATTTAAAAAATAACAAGGCTCAAAATACAAAAAGCTGCTATCGATTGTTTGCCATGAAATCAAAAGTTATTTTTGCAGTAGCTAGATGATCCTTTCAGTTAAGTTGACTTTTTAAATGACTCTGAAGTGACTTGGTCAGGTTTTTAGTTTTTTTTTTTAAAGGAGAATCAAAAGCGAAGTTACATTTATTTCGGTGTCTCATAGCTTCTCTAACATTTATAACAATTAAATGTATGTTATTTCCCCCCCCTGATTTTCATCCAGGAACATCAAACCCACCTTTATATATGCACTTGGGTAAATCTTGTGCACAGCATCCCCTGGTGCACGTCCTGCTTCTCTATCCAGGTAGTAACTCTGAACGAAAACCGCGTGGTCACTGAGGCATCTGACCCACACATCTCCTTCGCCTTTGCACTCCAACTGCACCCCTTTACCTATGTGCAACCTTAAAAAGATAAACAGTTCCAATGCACCTGTGTGTACATACTCTAAAGCAGACCTAAGTAAGGCAGAAATAATTCTCCCAGCTCTCAGTCATCTGCGATACCTTAATTCAACACTCGGCTCACACAAGGACTTGAAATTGTAATTATTATCTGAGGTATAAGTTTTAGGATGTAGTTATATAAAATCTGCAAAAGAAAAAAACGTCAAGAGCGATGGGAAACACAGAATGTAGAAGCCATGATGTCTGAATAGCAACTAACACCCTCACTGACAATACAGAGCTGGGATAGCAAACGCATTCAGTTCTTGCTCCAAAGTGTAAAACCCCACAAGGATTCTAATACAGAAAGTCACTCAAGTACACACACAAAGCCCCATTTTAATGCAGAACTGTATGTTCATTTGGATCGAGTTGCAGCAATCTAGCATTTTGATTGTCACAGTGCAACATTTCTGAAGACGTGGAAGCGTTTTGTTCCTTTTCCTTTCAAAGAATTTTAAAAAAAAAAAAAAAAAAAGCTGCAAGATTGCTTCGGTTCTCTGTGCTTCCACATCAAAGCCTAGCACACGCATGGTGAGAATGAATGAAAAATCCAACCAGCTCTCCATCAACCTTTCTCCCCTCCTTTGACAAATCTATATATTGCAGTTATTCTCACGTCGCTCTGTGGCGGGGAGAGCCAATATTCAGCTTGCATACATAATGGCACGAGTTGCTAATTTTATCCTGGAAGGCAGAGCCTTTGAAAGCAGTGAAAAGCAAAGCACCACGGCAAAGCACTGAAGGTCTTTTGTCACCCAGTTCACAATTTGAATGCGTTACAGGACTGGCCTAGAAAGAGATATTCTGCCAGAGTTCATGCTGTTAAAACCATACTGTACTTGGAATTTCAGAAGGGAGGCACACACTGCAGGTAAAATCAAAATATTAGCAAATACCACAGACAGCTGGAGTGTTGGGGATCTGCAGAATACCTTGCTCTCTCAATGGCTTCTGTTCTATGCACGTTGGAAAGCTGGCCCAGGCAAAAACGGTCTCCTCCAGAAGGATCCACATATCCATCCACAGTAACAATTGGACAGCTCGAAGGGACTTTAAATGTTTCCCCAACTTGCACGTCCATTTCAAAATATGCGATTGAACACCAATATTCTGGAGCTAAAGAATATATACAATTAACTGACCGAAAGGCACAAAAAAAAAAAACCAACCTATAAACCCATTCCAGACAATCAATTAAGCCCTTCTGCAACTGCATTTGGCATTCAGAGTAAGAGCACACAATCACATAAGTTCAGATAGACAAAGGCATGTCTGCTAGCACAGAAAAATACTGCCTGCTGCAATGGACACGGGCTTGTTGTTTTTATTTGAGCACCCATCAAGGCAAGGGGCTTTTGTAGTTCCCATCTTACAAGTCTTTGTACAGTTTTTAATTCCAGTTAGATTCTGTAAACCATCTACATTCCTGCACCTGCTTGATTTCACCCCCCTTCAGCATAAAGAACTAATATATATATGCCTATTCATGACTAGGCTGAGAGAAACTAACTCTCAAACAGGTCTGGCTTAAGATATAAAAGAGTAACTACCTCCTAGGCAAAGCCACTTTGCTCTATCCTCCCTGCAAAGCAAACTGGATTGGGAAAGCAGGGCAATGGGGGAAAAAACATCAAAGCTCACATACTGATCCTGTCTGCACACAAGAATGTCAGGCATGGGATAAAACAAGGAAGTATTAAGCAAGGGAGCAGAACAAAATGGCCTGTTTTAACAGCAAAGAGGTGCCTTTTAACTCATAGTGGTTTAAAAACTGGCTACAAAGGGAAGATGGTACTTGGAAGAAGCTACCATGTGAGGAAGGGGAAACCCTGCCTCCCTAAGAGGATGCTACTGAAATCCAAACACTTAAGTAAGCTGGAAAACCTGGCAAAGCACACCAAGTGATTTTGTGTGTGTGTACCAGCTGCTCACGTGCTACCTGGGAGCAACTGGCTTGTCAAACTTTCAGCAGTTTGCTGTGTGTGCTCTGAAGTGTTCAGAGTTTCCCTCTTCAGATGCATTAAAACCTAAAGTTGCCATAAGCTCAAGTCACTGGGGATTTTGGGGACTCTTTGCTGACTGTCCCATTTAATGTGCAGCTTGTTGGGCAGGACAAAGAAAAATCAGCCCTACGGGGTATTCAAAATAGGGGAAGCTGAAGAGTTAATGTAATAGCAGCTAAACACAGGCTGGAAAAGCCAAGAGGAAAAAGAGCTCTCCCAGTGCCATAAGCACTACTCGTTCCTCACAAACTGCAGCACCCAACAGCACACCTACTTATCTTAAGAAACTGTTGCTCTGGTTTTATTAGAAAAGAGTAAAATAAGGTGCCTGAATGCCTTTTTAAATCTTCAAATAAATACTCGTGTCTCTGAGGACTGAATAGGGTGACATCAATAGGTGAATCAATAAGGTGAAAAAGATATAATACAATTTAGCTACAGGTAAGTTCACCCAACAATTATCAACAGTTTTATTTCTGGTGCTGATTTAGTCACTGGCCAATGAATAAACACGTTAAACTTGTAGGTTTTTCAACTATGCAGCTCCCCTTGGGCAGACAACAGCTTTGCTGGTGTTAAAAAGAGAATCTATCACCTTGCACAGAGCTAGCTTGTACCGCAAGACAAGATTTTTTTTTTGGTTCCACAAACTTCTACCATTAATGAAGACTCTTGGAAAGAATGGAGAGGTCCAACAAGGAACCTCAGCACCAAAATTCTAAGGGCAACACCTATCTTTCAGGGTATCTGGTTGCAGTGAGGAACTCATAGATTATGGATCCAAGAGGGCTTTGGCATGACCTAAGCTCCATGATGTTTCTAAGCAGGCAACAAGTACAAATTCAGGCACGCTGTAAAGTTTAGGATGGAGGACATTTGGAGTTCAGACACCTCTAGGGTAGGAACCAGCTCAGTGTGGGTTTGAGGGCTGCAATTTTTGACTTGGGCAGCTAAATTAAATTCACAGAGTACACCACTATTTTAAAACAGAGGTCCGAATTCAAAAAGATGACTTATGACAAAATGGTTCCTCTCCTCCTTTCCTGCACTTTTGAATAGATCTCTCACAAATTTCAGAGCACTTGATACAGAAAAAAAAAAAAAAAGACTCAAACCATAAAGTTTTCATAACATTTAGCATTACATGTTAGATTTTACTCACCAGGATGATTTGATATAGGAGGCTGGAATGCAAGTTCATTGTGAACTGGCCCTTTAAAAGAAAACATGCATTTTGTTTTACACAAGGAAAAATAAAGTTTTCTTTCTTAACTTGTTTTCCTAAGAGAAGAGACTTATGAGGATGCCAGATGTTATAAATCCCAGTCATTTCTGAATCAATTGGCCAAATCTGATAGGGGAGGAAAATGCCCACAGAGGAATTACACTGTTAGAGGTTTCCTAAAAATTCAGAAGTCGAGCAAAGAGCTCCATTAGTATCCCAGGAGGAAAGGCTGCATGCTGCTCAAGCCAGACCCAGCTCCAGGAGAGAGCACAAACCAGATGTAGCATGGAAATGTAATAAAAATAGGACTTAGGCTTCACATCTGCCCTCAAGTCAGGCAAGGAGAGAATCAGTGTACAGAGACATGTGATATATGTGATATAAATCTGTCAGAAACCACACGTTTTGTGATTGGTGAAACTAATGACAAGTTGCTCAGCAGGCTGTGGACTCGACCACAAGAAATAGTCCCTGAAGATGGAAAAAGCCCTAGAGAAAAGGGCCTAAAGAAAAAAAAAATAAAAATAATACTGACTGTGGTCTCGGTATCGGTCAGTTTATTCTCTCCACTTTTATAAACTAACTAGGTCTCTTAGAAGCAGCAGAGAACAAGAAGGAAAGACTTAAAACATAGTATTATAAGTAACAGCAGCTTTTGCAACAAGATGTCAAAACAGGCACAACGTTGGTAGGTGTCAAAACATGCAACTTTCTGAAGTGAGAAAAGGCAGCAGCCAAGAAAAGCTTTGTGTGGTATCACCAGCCAGTTACAAATATTAATTATGGAAAGATACATGCACAGAGAAACATTTATAGAGTTTCTACAGCACCACTAAAGTTTTTACATCCTATATTTCTGACAAAGAAGATGAGAAACGAAGTAGGATCCTAACAGAACAAAATAATGAAACTTTAGATACTATCTAAACCACAATTTTCTGGATAGAAACAAGCTGAAAAGTCATTCTAACATTAACTCACAGTATATTCTCCTCTCCACTAACAATGACTGCTGGAAACAGGTGATCTGGTTAAGTACTGTACCAGAAAATAAAGAACTATTCTACCTTTTTGCCACAAAATTTCAAAAAACTTTAATTTGGGTGGGGCTTTTTTGCACTATCATAATGCATACGCTGTGCTATTCACACTAGAAGTTGGATCACTTTTTTTTTTCCCCCCTTCCCACATCTCCTGTACCTTAAAACAAAGAGGCTGTGGTCCTATTTTGTAGATTTAAAAGATTTTCAAGTTTGTGTGTCAAATGTACTCATGAATCAGGCTGTGGCAAGACCATTTTATTGACAAGTATTTTTACTGCACGAGCTTTCACAAAGTTCTTATGAAGTGGTTCATGTACATGGACACACATCTTCCAAAGCTTAATGTAGATTGTTACATCATTAAGACACGTCTTCAAAATTTCTAGAAAATAAAAACAGCCAGGAACTTCCAAGTTTTGAAAGAAAAATATCCAAACACGTTGCCAAATCAACTTCCTTTTTCCACAAAGGAAATATTTACCACAGGATTGCAAAGGTTTAAAACCAGAGGTTTAGAAAGGAGATGCTAGTTTTCTAGGTATAGTAAGACATCTGTAATACAGATGGCATCACTATAGCTATCAGAATTTCTAATCTCTGCTGCTTTAATGAAGAAAAGTCCTTCAAGCTCCTATGTAACTGTCAGAATATACTAAACATGGTAATGGTAGTTTTATAATGAGGGAAAAAAAATAAATAAAAAGGATTTGGGGGTAAAGAATAAGCACAAACGAGCACCCAACGTTGAAGAAAACTGAAAATCAAGTGATTACTTACAGTAATGTCCAGGATGCATAGGTGGATGATGCTGAAGGTGGCCATTCTGGTGGTGAGGTATGGTAGGTGTGTAGGCTGCTGTCCGACTTCCAGTCCAAGTTGTAGTACTATCTAGAAAAAGAAAGGAGTGGTTGGTTTTTAAGGGAGTTTTTCTGCATCTCCCTTCTAATCCTCTATTTCTCCTGAACATTTGGAAACTGGTTTTAGAAAACTAAGAAGAGTGCACATATGTATATACTCACTGTGATGGTAAGTAGCTGGCTGAGCTGTAAACCCATTCTGCTGAGTTCCTGGCTGAGGCCCTGAAGCAATCTGTAAGAGTCCATCACTATGGCTACCTGTCAATATACTGGTAGGTTGACCTGGTAAAAAAACACACTACCTATTCATGAACGTTCCAAAATTTTAATTAAGAAGAGCTCAGCACTACTGGGGAGGAAAATACACCCAACTAAGGGCACTGCAATACACAAGTTCCTACAAGTTTGGTTTCAGTAATTTTTTTTTTTTTTCCACCCCCCAGAGCATCTTAGGAAATGTGAAGCAAGATGCTCTGCATCAGCTAATTTTGACTTGGACACCCTTAATATTTTAGGAGTGGAAGTATGCAGAGAACTCTGTTTATCAACAGCATCTTTTGTTTTGTTCCCATCTCATTTTGGAGTTTGAAAGGAAAGAGGAGGAGATGTCAGAGGTTTTATTGAACGACAGAGCTGGAGTAGATTTGGTATGAATCCAAACAGGCCAACAGTAAGTCCAATAAATTGCTTATTTTCAGCATATCTACTGTTCTTAAGGAGGACACTGGCTTAAATTTATGTTCCTCCAAAACATACTGAAGAGTGGTTTATTTTTTCAAAAATAGTGCTTGAATAGAGCTGCATACATCACTGGACTCCTTCCTGAGAAAGTTGCTGGGGTTTTTTTCTCCCAAATAAATATGTCAAGAATTGTCTAAGCTTTAAAGGAAAACTACAGATATTTCAGAACAGGTTAACAGAATTTGATTTAAAAAGGCTTCAGCTCAGCCATTAGCACTAAACTGATCAGCAGGTTCACAAGTACACTTGCACTCTCAAACTGGTGTGGCTAGCAGAATTTAACACGGTGAAAACTTGAACTAAAACCTGAAAATGAGCTTTTTTTCCCTGTCCACTTGGCTCCAACACTTATAGAGCCGATGAGAAGTTATTGACTATCAACTGTTGTGCAAAGGCAATACAATTAAACTGCCCTTCCCTTTTTTCTCTGCTGGAGACAAATAGAGACACTGTATCTCAGCTTGGCAAAACCATCATTAATTTTAGCCACAAAGTTGCGAGCTGGAATTAAAGAAAATTATCAAAACACCACGCCACCATAATTCAGATTTGATACCACAAAATGCATTATAAGCACACATCTTTGATGTTAAAGTGACCAAAGAGTATTGTGAAACCCCTCCAAACTTCATGGCTTTCCCTACGTTAGGGTTGCAGGACGCTGCGTACGTAACTGCTTTACCATCCTGAAGTGTGAGGTTTGATACCTGTATTTTCCAAATACAGGTGGAAAAGAAAGAAAAACTTCAGCGCAGCACTCCAAAGGACTCGTGAAAATATTAATTAGGACTCTGCTAGTATGGTGGGCCATTATAAAAATAATCAAAACTGGAAGATTCATTTTGTCAGCTGTGGAACGCTGAAGAGTTGTCTGAAAATCTCTCGATGCTGCCACCTTACAGTAGAGCTGTTTGTTGTCCTGCTTGCTGCTCTTAATAAAATAATAAAATTCATCCATTCCTACAGTAATTATTTCAATAGCCATGATGTTTTCTCAGTGGTCAATTATTTTAAGGTCGTATCACTGAACCTTTGGCATATCCAAAGCAGCCTTGTGACGCTCACGTAGCGTCAGTCTCACTGAAAAAAGACTTGAGTCACCAGGAAAAGTTACTCAAATTATGCTCCAAGTGAAAAACCTTACGTAATGCTTATGAGACTGCCTAGCTCACATCACCACCCCCTGTTTGCATGGTGTGGCAGCACCCCAGTTCCAACACTTTGGCAAAAAGCAGCGGTCAGTTTTGCGCTCGCACGGTTTTAGTTTAAGTACTTCGTATAATCTCGAGGATCTTACTTGTTGAAGCCACAGGAATGTTGGGAAAATTAGTGGTGCTGGTAGTGCTAGCCTCAGTAGGAGCTAACATGGCTGGGGTGCTATAAGGCTCTGTAGATGCCCTGTTACTTGGTGGGTGCTGGATGGTTTGGACCGAATGGCCTTCGGCAGAAGACAACGACGGCTGCCCCTCGTAGTCATGAACGTATTCGTCTTTCACCAACATGCTTGATGGAGCTGTGAAGAAGCAAAGGGTTAAACACACAAAGCAAGCCTATTTTCTGAGTTTAGCTAATTGCACTGCTACTTTCAAGCGACAGCAATGCTATTAAAACTAGTGGGGGGGAGGATTTAGCCCTGTATCAACATTGCCAAAGCACAAATTACAAATAAACGCTTCGAGTCAGCAGCAGCAGGAAAATTTTAAAGCATCACTGGATGGAAAAACAGTTTATTTTGCTTACTGCTATCAACCAAGGGGTTTAGTCCAACAGTAGTAGACTCCAACGGCGTTTTGGTTTCATTGGGTGATTGGACATGGTTAAGAAAAGGGGAAAAGGTGCTTTTTTGTCAAGCACCTAACTCTATGTTAACGCAGCAGCTAACAAACCAATTCTAGTGTACAAGGACAAACATAAAGCTCCTGTGAAAAAATGCAATTCATGAACACAGCACGTAAAGAACTTCATGCATCCCTTGGGTAATTTTAAGCGACTCCCATCCAAATGGACTAGAAACACCAAATTCACATTCAAAACCAACGTAACACCACTCTGTGTTTAACAACGTGGCCACTAATTCAGAATATTGCACATAGAGCATAAAGAAATTACTACCCTCACCACCACAAGAGTTTATTTCTCTATCTCCTATGGAGCATGTTCAAGTAAAACCCTTACACCACATTAGCACCCATGCTCATTTTTAAAGCAGCCTCAAATATATTCAAATCTGACAGTAATTTTCTGCTTCCTGCTGCAAAAACAGTAGCACGACAAGGAAATACTTATTATGTATTTAACTGCTGGCTAGTAAGCTTTGAGTCTGTAAAAAAGGATCATTTTTCAGAAGACACAGGGAACAATACAAATTAGCAGAGGTGAGCTCACAAGTTAAAGCTTGGGAAGTTAACAGTTTGTTGGGTTGTTTGGGGGCTTTTTAAAGTCGGTTTTGCTTGAATTCTTCTAATAATGTGCTAAAAAAAAATGGGATTTACCCAGATTTCCTTCTCTATGAATTCCTTCTGGAAGGAAAAAAAAACAAAACAACTGAGTTTTGAGATAAAGCAGTTACCAGCTGCACAATGTCAGATTTCTGAATAATGTTCATTGGACATTTAATGTCCAATTTCTCTCAAGTTTCACAGAGAGCAAGAATATGAGACTGCTTCATTCCAGTGCATAATAAATACAGAATTTCTGTAATTTTCTTGTTAAACTACTTATTAAATCAGAAGCATCTATTATTCCTGATTCAATTAATTAGTACATCATACAGATGCACACATTCTTGGGTGTTTTTTTGATGGGTTTTGGGGTTTCTTTTCCAATTAACTGCATCCAACAGCGAGGTTTTGGGGGTTTGTTGGGGTTTGAAAGTTGCAGGCAATGCAAACAGAACTCACCTACAAGCTGAGCTGAAGCCTCAGTTTAAAGAATTTATCAATACTTGCCTCTCCTATGTTATTTAGCTGATTTTTAAAACCAGAGAGACAAATGCATTTCCATCTGCTCTCTATAATCCCTCCCAAGGAGACACACAGGAATAAACTGTGCACGTCCTGAAGAGTTTTAACACAGTTTGTGCCCATAGAAATGCAAGAGTAAACAGAACTACTTACCAGAACTCTGTAGTGTCAGTCCTGAGAGATCTTTAAAAAGAAGAAAAAAAAAAAAGGGGGGGGTGTGGAGGGTTATATACACAGAGATCTTCAACAATATTGAACATTAAGTTTATAAACCTTTAGAAATTAGTACTACAGACTCTACATATTATACCCCCTCCATCACAACACAAGTCTCAACGTTAAGTTATTCCTAGGACACAGATCAACTGTAGGAACAAGGTGCAAAGCCAACAGAAAGGCTTAAACAGAAGCCACAAACTGTTCTTTCAAATTTGGAATAAAGGTAAAAGAATAATTCCATTAAGAAGACAGACAAGAGCATATGAGAGCAATTTATAATTAGCTCATTAAAAGTTAATGTTTCTAATTTAGGCCTGTATTTTCTACACTCAAAAGGAAAACATTTGACATTCCATTCCCACTGTTCCAGTTTAAATCAAGAGTCTACTTACCGATGCCAGGTGATACTACACGCTCATAATGGTAAGGATTTACACAGACACTGTCACATTTTAAGTCAAAAGCATACTGACAATATTTAACATGCTTGAGTTCATTTTTATGAAGATCAGGCCACCTCCAAAGACGAGCGTAAATCACATGAGGGAATCCCTTGCGACCAGCCACCTAAAAAGTCAGACACAAAAGTTGATTGGGAAAGTAGCAAGAGTTATCACTTTACTTAGTGAGGAGCAAAGCTGGAAGAGGACAAACAACACCACAACCTCTCAAAATATGAAAAAAAAAAGGTGATGTACAGTTTACTCGAGTTCTGTACTCAGCAGAAATAAACTTCTAGTAGGGTTTTGCTACGGTTAAGTCAACACTGTGATTCTTAAGAAAAAATACTGGATACAAAATGGCAGAAGCAGAATTTGTGCTTAATGTAGTATGTATGGTCACCTTCCCCACCATGGATGATGAAGGAGCTTTGCCCCAGAAGAAGAGGAACGAGGCACTAAGCTACACTATAAGGAATTTACAAGTAGAAGAATGCCAATCCATTATACTGGAAAAAAAAAAATAAATAAAATAAATGCTTCTAGGGTAGACAGAAAGCTAGCCAGCAAACATGACATCTGTCCTGGAACAAGGAAGTCACAACCCAAGCTATACAGGTACTGAGTACTGACGATGTAAGGCTAACGTAAATCCTCAGTGCAGACTCCTTGGAGTACCTTAGCAAGGGATCACAGGTCTTTCTTCACACTGCTGACCAACACAGAGCTAACAGAAGCTTGTAGTGAAAATACCAGGATAAACAGCCGAATTTGTTACGTGACCCTGCTTTTTACTGCCACACACACACTCGTTTAGAACGGCTGATCCAACGCCTTCTGCTCCTCGTGAAAAAAAATCATCAACTACTGCAGCAGTCCAGAGCTCCAGCCACAAAACATGCCTACAAATGGGGGCGAGGAGGGATGCAAGAGAAGAGCTACTCTTCCTCAACACTCTAGGATCCTGCGTCACTCACTTTCGCTCCAGCTTCACTAGGAGGAAAACATCTGATTTTTCACTTGTACTAACCTGAAGCCTCCCATCCAGCGTTCTCTGTATTGTAACACACTTGCTAGGATGAGCTCCATTTGTGGTTATAGCTGTAATCAAAGAATCCAATTCATCTTTTTTCTCCTTTAGCTTTTTAACTAAACTTTCAATTGCGCGTTTTGCAAAAGTTTCACTCTCTCCACCTTGTCGATGGCACATCAAGCTGTGAACAATGCTCAGACAAGCATCATTACTTGTTGGCGTGTTAGTAATAGACATATTGTCCATTTGTCACAGCTTTTTCTTTCAGATCAAATGTCAGTTTTGGGGGCTGTTATGATTTTCAAGCTGATGAACAAGAGATGATCCAAGTTAAGTGTTAGATGTACTGTCTCTTGGTAAAACCTAGGAGGAAAAAATATCTACATTAGAATTGTTTTTAACAAATTGCAGATCATGTTTCTAAGGAAGTCTGTGGCTTTTTGCTTCTTTTATTTTCAAGCTAAGTGCAGGATATTAAAAGCACATGAAAAAACTGCATTGCTTGTCCCATGATAGCTAAAACATGCTTAAGACACTGCTTGCACAGTTTTAGATATAAGGTTATTTTTTTTTTCCCCTAGTAACAATATTTAAATAAAGATTATAGTTTATATACATGTACACGTAGTATGTACATATAGAAAGGTAGGGATTATTAGATGAACAGGCTCTGAATGAGGAAAAGGAGAACAGTGACAATAATTTCCTATGTTTTACACTGGTAGGATGAAACCAAGTGAAAATACTGACTGGGAATCAAGGGGCATTGATTTAAACCAAATTTGAATAGTGAAGAAGCATGAATGCACACCAGAATCATCTGTCATCTTTATGTAATCATCCTGTTCAAATAGTTGCAGCTATGTTCTGACCTCAGACTAACTCTATTTCTCTCTGCTAATCAGAAAGGCACAAATTGTACCTGGCCATGAGCTTAATACACATTTATGTACATTAGTATCGTACGTATGTTCATATCTGAAAACCCCAACTGGCACATTTGTCTTTTGCCCTGTTTGGATCCAGCTTCCTCAGGATCAAGACGAAGCAACTGAAGTCACTAAAAAAGCCACTTCCAAATTGTCTCAAACAGAACTGCCTTAATTACACTGAATAGAAGATAAGGAGTAAGCCCCTCCTAACACATTTGGCCTTCAAACTCCATTTGTTAAGAACCTGCAGCGGTTTCTGGTTGTGAAGTCATCCTTCTCAAAGCCAGCAAACCTCACTCTTTTGAAGTTTCCTTTAATTCACAAATCAGAAGAAGAGCTGGCCTGATTTTCTCCGTTCTGAGCAAGCTAATGACTACGTTTTATCCACAAACATAGGACAGCAGGTTTGGTGCACTCACAGAAAAGGAGTCTAATGTCAAAAAGCTGCTTTGGTTCTTCAAGTAGTCACCCACAAGCACCATCCTACCAACTCTGGGGTCTGACTTTCTAAAGACACTGGCAGCAAATATATGTAAGTGATTTTACTACATTTACACTTTCTGAGTAAGCTTAAAATATCAGCCTTTCCAAAACTAACGTGTTCTCAGCAATTTAAATAAAATATAGCCGAGTTCAATAGTTAAGAGGAAGAAGTTTGTTCACATCGTCTGACATCCAGTCAAAGACCTGTTACTGCACTGGAATTTTCCATGTTATCAGAGGTACAGGAGCAGCAGCTATTTATTGGAAACAAACTGCACAAAAATAAGAGTGGGATGTTAATTTACAAAGGTAACGCATCACACAAATTACAGTGTGAATGCAGGGCTTCCCTTCCTGTCAAAGGAATACAGTAACACAAATCCAGCACTACTATAAAAGGAAACAAAGTCTTCCCTATTTAATATTTTCTCCAATTTCAACTTTAATACAGCACGCTTTGGTATACTTGGAAAAAAAAAAAACAAAACACATCACAAAGCCTTCCCCCTCCCTCCGTTTTCTTCTTTTGTAAGGATGCTTCTGGACCTAATTTCTCCCAAAGGAAAACAATTACCTCAAAGTTTGGCTACAATAATTTTACCTAGATATTAAAAGTTTCTCCCTCAATTTTATTTTTTTTACGCTTCAACTCTGTAAGCCTCTTTGAAAAGTCAAGCTTAACCTGCCAGTCATTCTCCATGGCAACTCGCACTCGCATTAAAAAGCTTGCCAGATAAAACAGAATAGAACATCATTTTTCTTAAATATGAAACAGCATCCCAGATAGATATGCATAAGTAATCATAAATAAGTGACTCGATAAAACTATTAGCCAAAAGAGCTTTAAATAAAGAGATGCTTAAAATTAGACATGCAGCTCTATCTTCTACACCCCTAAAACCATGAATGAGAATTTTGCTTTGCTGACTTCCAGAAGACTAAGATCAAGCAAATAAATCCTTATTTAAGTGGAATGATCTTCAGAAATGTTGAGTCACCCCTCAGCTGCCACTGCGCTCAATAGGAGCTTCTGACTGTTCAGCACTTTTGAAAGCCGGGCCACTTGTTTAGGATTTTGAATCCTGTTACACACTGCTGGTGCGTAATTGCACGGTAATTCAGGAGCCTTCCCTGTAGAAGTCCCTTCTACAGAAATCCACTATTTAATCTTGTCTTTTTGATCCCCAGAAAAAGGGGGCGAGGCCAGTGGTTATCAATCTGATCGATAGGATTGATAGAACGCTGTGATGTGTTTCTCCTGAAGCACCAGAAGCATTAGGATATTGTGCAGAGAAGCCAAGTTTTTACGTTCCACAAATTTAGTGTCTCACAAAATAGCTCTACGAGCCTATCTTTGACTGAGTCACACATTCAAGAAGTGCCTTAACACCTTCTTACTATATTACTTTCATGTGTGCAAATAAAAGCAAAATGCAATCTTAATGAGTTTTATTTTTAGAAGATAGCCTTTGAAGATAAGGTTCCAGCATGCCCTCAGCCGTGGAGAGCTAGATGTTCTGCAAAACAACAGCACGCTCGTGAGATTTAATTTGTACTTGATGCAAGAATGAAACTTCAAAAATTGCTCCTTAGCACGTGTGTCCCCCCCCCAAAGTAGGTGATGCCACACCACAGCTCAAGCTTAAATTTACAGTGGAATAGGTAGGGCCAAACATACTGAGCAAAGATCTTTTTATTTCCCTCTACCCAGGAATTTCATGGAAAAAAGAAATGGGTGAGAGTGGGCTTTGGGGGAAAAGGGGCAGAGAGAAGAGACAGGGAACATGAGAAAAGCAGCAGCAGGAGACAGCGCTTGTAGTGGAGCTCTCAGCTTTGCCTCCCAAGGAACAAAAAGGTATTTCCTCTCCCTTTTGGTATGGTGTGATGCAAGCAGAACACAGAAGAAATAAAAAAAAAAATAGGGTAAGATGATGTGAAACACTAACAAGTTACAAAGTTATTGAGAAGTTACCTCTAGGTTATAGAAAGTCATTTATTTCAGTAACAAGTATGTTAAAAAACAAGGGAACAACAACTAGTGTTCTGCCACAGCCTGAAATATTGGAACAAGAATAAGATCCTCTGAAGAGGAGACAAATCTGAAAGACAAAAGAAGTTAAGATGGCCAGGCAATTAAAACCACTTTTGATGATCTGTAGCGAACGCGCCGCTATCTCAGAGCACTGAGAAGTAACCGTGAGCTGAAACTCTTCCCCCAAGACTGATGCAGACTTGAGCAAACCACCATAATTCTGCCATACATCCCACCTCCCCGCGGCTGCCTCGCTGAAGGGTGATGTATCTTTTTAGCCTGTGCAATGAAATTCAAAACATGAAGCAGCTGTCTAAAATTAAAAATGCAACGCTGGTGCCACATGCCTCATTTTCACGTCTGTGGATAATTCTGCCAGAAATGGTTACCTGAACGATATAAATAGATCCTAAAAAACACAGGCATCTATAACAGCATGCTACCTCCCATAACTAAAATCAAATATATTATTGACTTATCTACGTGGAAGTAACATTACTGAGCTCTCGCACTAGTGCTTTTGATTGCACTTACATTTATCTTATGGGCAGAAAAGAAAAACAAGCACTGTACTGACTCAAACTATTCCCCTGTTCTCAGATCAACTGCTACATTCTCTCTCTCAAAGCAGTGATCATTTTACTAGCCTGACAAGGTTTAATGTTCAGCATCTTCTGCTCCTCAGAGCTCTAGGAGAGCATTTGTGGCAGCAAGGTGCTCCTGATCAACTAGAAAAAAACAGAGCAAAGTACAAAAAGCCAACGAGATCTCACCCAAAGGGATAATCAAGGCATTTATGGAACAGAAAATTACTACTCCACCTTGTTTGCCAGTACCTCTCTTCAGCTGCACCAGCAAGAGAATATTGTAAGCTAGCACGGTGCTTTTACAGGCCAAAAAAACAAGGGTAACAAAACCAGCATGAGCCGTGACTTCTAAATATTTGCAGCAACTTTTCAGGCAGCAAACTAGGTATTTAAGAGATCTGATCATTTGGAAGGCCTCATGCGAGGCCCAAGACTTGCTGAGGTGTATTCCAGTTTGAAATTCTTAATCTAAAAAGCACGCAGACACACACGCACAGTCTGAAGAAGGGGCAAGGGGTTTAGAAAAAGAAAAGTTTTTCTGCTTTTCATGGTTAGGAAAAAAAAAAACCAAACAAAAAAACACACGGACTTGATTTCCCTGCTTTTACAGTCGTACAGAAGTTCAATCAAGACCTAAGGGTAGGGGCTGCTAAAAAAAAAAGATTTCACCTAACCCCCCCATCAAATTTTGAAACTTATCTGAACAATTTCTCCCTCCAAACAATTCCCATTTCCAGGACTCTAACGCGGCTGAAATTTGCTGAGGAGTTACAGATTTCTTAAAAAGAACTCCCATTCTTTCTACATATTAAGAACAGCCTAAATGAAGACGTTTTACACTCACAAGTCACTTATCTTCCCCCTCTCCTCCCACAAAAGCCACACTTTGTGATTTGGGGAGAACGATCAACCCCAAACAAGAAAAGGAAATAATACGCTTACGCAGCCAAACCAGGCGGTTATGGATGGAGCTGGAAGTCAGGGAATATGATCCAGGCAATCAGCAATCCAACAGCTTGGGCAAGACGGTTAATCCAGGCTCGACGCTGATATGATACCCCACCCTATTCATTTACAGTAGGGTTTAAGCCAATCACAGCTGCAGAGGGATCAAATTCACCAAGAAACTCGGTCTAAAAATGTGACAGTCCAAATGCCACTCGATAATTACTTTAAGATACGGGCAAAAGGCCAAAACCCCCTCCATGTCACTTTGTTAGTGTATATTTTATTCGTTACGTTTCTACAGCAAACCAAGTCTTTTCCAGAGACAACGTGAGACTCTTGGAGGCTTCATTGTTTGCAGAACAAATTACAGAAGTAACACGATGAGGAGCGATCAAGTAACACTTAGTTTTCAAAACTAAGATGCTAAGAATGAAGATGCTAAGATGCCAAGAATTAAAAACAGAAAAATATACAGTGAAGCGCTGTATTTAAATTAAAAAAAAGTTTAAAAATATAGTCCAGCCTTAGCACAACTGGAAAAATAGTTCCTGCAGGTGTCAGGGCAGCAACGGCCCTTTGAAAAGTTTTTGCTGGAGAAAGGGAAGCGGGATCTTGAAGATCAGCTCAGAAAAGCCACGATGCTGAAGGTCCAGAGATGCTGGTGGGGAAGGCTGATAGCGATGCCCAACGAGGGAGGCAGGGGAAGAGGCAGCACAAGCTGCCAAATCAGTGAAGAACACAAGCTAGATTTGCAACCGCGTGCACAAGAAGCCTGAAATAAACAGTTGTGATGGAAATCCAACCAGGCTGCAAAGTTAAAATCCAAGAAAAAAAAAAAAACAACACAAAAATGATTCTACATGTGCTAAGGATCAGATGACACATTTGGGGCTCAGGAAGCCTTTAAATGGCAAGACCGAGGCAGATTTGCCATCTTTTGGTACAAACTGATCAGTCCTGTGTCACCTCAGAGTGCTTCAGATGATCGCTGGAGGTCCCTTCCAACCAAACTATTCTATTCTAAATAATACAAACACAGATTTTTATTTTTTTTTAGCAGCAGTTATGCAAAAATGCTCTACGATGCATGTAAATATATAGGCCTGAGAATTTTTAATACAAGGGCTGGTGTTACAACCATGTACAGGGATGCTAAAGACAATAATATAAGGCAAATAAGTGTGTTTAATGGCATTCACCACGTACAATTCAGCATTTTGATCTATGCTACGAATCTTAAGATAACTTGGCCACCATCCATCATAACATACTGTAGAAGGGTCTAAGCAAGTCAGCAAATTTGCAGGCAGAATATCCTTTGTGATGAGCCACGACTCAAGTATTACCACTGGTCTTCAAAAAGAAAAAAAAAAAAAGCTCCTAAGGTCTGAGCTTCCAAGTAAAAAAGAAATTAAAACATGTATATTGCAGTAACAAAGAAAAACCACAGCCAGATCAAGGCCTGTGGTGCCCGTATGATGTCGAAGGGAAAGATGCACTGCCTGCAATTCATATACTGGGGCGAGGAGGGGAAATGAATTAATGTAAAAAAAAAAATATCTTAATGACCAAAAGCCTATTTCCAAGTTGCAAATAGAAAGGTGATTTTGGGAAAAAATATATCTAAGAAAAAAAAAATATCTTAATGACCAAAAGCCTATTTCCAAGTTGCAAATACGAAGGTAATTTTGGGAAAAAAATATATCTAAGAAAAAAGATCAATTGTTTGCTTGAAGCTGCCACTGATGCTCCGGGAGCATGATTTACCAGTAACAGCCATCCCAGTCACAGATTTCCAGCATTTTGATACCAGGCAGTAATGTAATGCTAACGAACTGGCTAATTAGAATAGCGTACAAATTGACATCTTGCTAGAACATTTCACACGAATAAAGGACAAGAAAGGCTCTTGCATAAGCTGTTGCCTCCAAAATTAGACAACCACAAAGATGTCAGAAAAGCAGCACATACATTTGATAGCTTGTAACCACCAAAACATTTACTACAGAGTTTTGCTGTTTAATAATGCAGTGGTAGCAGTTTTATGATCAACATGATAAAGAAAAATCCATAACCCAATAAAACAAAAGGCAGCTCGTGATTTGATGAAGATATGAATAAGTGATTAAACTGCAGATACTTTCCAGCACATTAGACTATTATCTACTTGCCCAAAGGGTGAACAGGAACAAAATGTTTGTAGACATAAGAACAATTAGCATTAAAGAGCAAGAGAAAGAGGACTAAGAAGATACTACACTCGCACTGCTCTCTGTACAGTAAGAGCTAACATTCCCCAGAATACTATTTTTGTGCGTGCATCTGAATCATCAGTATCAATTCTGCTCATCTCACTGTCAGTAGCTACAAAAATTTAAGACACATGACAGCATAAAAGGAACGGGAGAAGAGTTTTAAGACAACTCTTGAGTGGCAACTCTTTCATCTTAACATAAATCCGCAGTTAAAAAGCACGAGCAGCCATTTCTTGGTGGAAGAAACTGATGTGATGGAGCTGCCCAACTGCAGCTCTCAGCATCTTTACTCCTCTCAGCTTCCACCTGTGCACTTCAAGCTGCTTTCAAGAGCTCTTTACAAATGCAACAGACTGATCCTGTAAAGGGAGCAAACACTGCTTGCTGCACAAGGTTCCAGGTTTTGGTTTTTTTTTTTTTAATCTCGTTCAGTAAAAAACACATCTAAATCCTTATCTTGTCTGGGAATGCGTGGGGAGGGGAGCAGGACATGATAAGAAAGGTAGCGCTACTATGCTGACGTGACTACTTCAGCACTTGTTTTAAATCTCCTAGAAAGTTGTATTTTTCATTTTGGTTCCCCTTTCCCTCTCTCTGCTTTTTGAGAAAGCGTACAGCTGAAAAAAAAACCCTCCTCTTTTCAATACAGGCTTCTGTATGGTCAGAGAAGGAAGGGTAGCACACGTTACACCACGGGAGTGGCAAGGGCAGCAAATTCTACAACTGGATCTGCTGCCACAACGCAGATCTGGGTCCCCCCCAAGCTACCTCACCTCTGAGAAGGCACCCTTGGGTGTCCAACCAAGCGAGAGGTCATCCCCTCCTCATCCCAGCACCCGGGGGTAAGGAGGGGATGAAAACCTGGCAACAGGCAGGAGAGACCCCGTTCAGAAAGCAGAAAGTGGTGGAGTGCTCTCCACAGAACAACAGAGCAAACCTGAACTCTTCCTTCAGAGTTATCCTGCAAGACCCATCTTCTTGCAGAAGGCTTCCTTCGACAAGGACAAATAGTAATTTGTCAAAACCTCACAAACAGAAGAAACAATTGTGGCTATGCCAAGCAATAAAAGGAAGAGCCAAACCTTGCTCAGGCAGAAGCAGTGTGATTTTTCACTCGTACGTAATGTTTCGATACCCCAGCAATAGGTGTATTAGATAACATCTGTTCTTTATTGTAATCTGCACAGGGATAATGTTCTCTGCATTTGTTCGAGCTTACAAAATAAAAAAAAAAAAAAAATCACCTCTGGGCAAAGCGAGCATGGAAAATTCCAGTCCCAACCAAAAGCCGAGTTTTTCACAAGGTTAACAACGTAGGAAAACAAGAGTCCTAAAATTCCAGCAGGACCTTAACAACAGCACGGCGACCGATCTGCTCTCAGCACCTTTGTTCTCCGCTAAATCTGTTGATACCTCTCAAAACTCACATCCCTATTGTGTACGCTGCGCCTGAACGCATTATGTAAAGAGCCATCTACTTAAAAAAGGAATTCTAATCAGTTTGAGACACTTAGTGCTTCTCTTTAGGCTTCAGCTCTTTGAAATAAAGTTTCTATATCAATATTAAACACGCATGCTTATGCAACAAGCAAATCAAAAGAGGTTCATGAATGTAAAGTGAGAAGAAACTCCTTCCAGTAACAATCCGGCCAAGATAAGAGGAGGGCCAGAAGGACAAGTTGCCTACTTATCATGACGCTGGAGTACAAAAACAGGTTTAGTTTTATAGGGCAGTTATTCCAGCAACCTGGCGTGGAATTCCCTCCCTTACTGAAGTACCAACAGTCCAAGAGTCTCACAATTTAAAAGATGACAGCTATCGCCGAGCCTGAACTCGCTCTCCCCTGTTGACATTCTTAACCAAGACCGTTGGAGAAGTGATGGTAAAAGACACCACGATCCTCCTCCGACCGTATTTGACAACAATTGGTTTGCAGTCGTACAATTTAGGCTCTAAGTCATGACACACCTCACCCACAACTAAATTACCCCATAAATTAATCAGCTTTCCGTGGTAAAACCTACGAGATTGAACTACGCAGCACATCACAAACCTCTCCCCCCCCCCCCCAAACCCCCCACCCCCAGAAAGGGGGATGGGAAGGAAAAACAGTAAAGAAGGACTAATCTTTAATTAACACCCCTTGTGCTGAGCGGCCCCGCGCTGTCTGAACCTCGGCTAAAAGCACCGGTCTCTGTTATTTGACAAAGAAGATGGCAGATTTGGAAGAACTAAACGCGAAGCGGCTCACACAAAACCATCCCCGGGCATTTTTCAGCGTGCAGGGGAATAGAGCCCCGAAGAGAGCGAAGAAGCACCGGAGGAAAGTTTAAGTGGGGACAGGCCGGCTGGAGAGCCTTTAGGACAAGGCAGCGAGATTTTTAAAAAATAATACTAAAAGTTTGGCGGGGGTGGGAGAGGGGGGGGGGGATCGTCTTTTT